>JAFVLL020029997.1:11265-65000 GCA_021397915.2 Tor tambroides
ATCAAAATTTTAAGTGAGCTTGAAGGATTTATATTCAAAATTATAGGAGGGTCGTTAACTCGCGTCTTCTCAGTACCACTCCATAACCGGAAGTCCTTAAATGTCATTGTTGGTACATTTTACCAGTATTTACCATACTTTCAAAACAAAAATTAAAATAGGAAAAATATGCAATATGAAAATAATTTAAGAAAAAATGTGTTTTACAGAGAGAGAAAAACAACAACAAGATTTGGTTTTCAAAAAGCCTTTTTTCCAAAAGGTACATCTGGAAAAAGGAGGGTCGTCTTATATTCAAGTCAATACGGTATTTAAGCCCTGTGTTCTCCTGGGTTCCTTTGTCCTGTATTATCGTGAGTTGATGTGTTTGTGGTTGTTAGTTCTCCTGGTTATTCTTCTGTCTATTAAGTTTGAATTAAAGACTGTTGATTTAGATATCTCCTGCGTCGTGCGCTTATCTACAGCCACAAACCGTTACAGAATACAGGACCCAGAAAGAAGACTGGATTTTAACAGCAGATAGCACAATGAGCACTCTCCTCACTCCTGTTGATTCAGCCGATCTGCTGCTCTGCCTCTCTCAAAATGGCCGCCCGATTGAGGAGTACGTGGAAGAGTTCCTCGAGCTTTCACAGCAGGTACCTTGGAATGATGACACATTTAAGATAATATTTTGAAGTGGATTGGCCGATCAGCTTTTCCAACAAGTACCTGCAGCTGCAACAACATGTTCCCTGGAGAAGTATATTGATTATGTTCTGTGGTTGAGTGGATCCCTCTACACAGTGGGCCTACTCCTAGAGGCCAATCCAGAATGCTCTCCAAAGTCTGTTCCAGCGCATGTCCCCAAACTCCTGGATATGGCGCTTCCTCCAGAGTTCTCGGCCCCTATCCTCTCTCCAGAGTCCGCTCCTGGATGCTCTTCAAAGTCCGCTCCTGTGTTGGCTCCAGCCCCAGAGCTCGCTCCAGTGTCGGCTCCAGCCCCAGAGCCCGTTCCTCTAGAGCACCCCCAAGAGCTCATCCTGACCTGCAGGTTGCCTGGCCTGTAAATTTTTTGGGGGGGGGCCATATGCCCATGGCCGGGCCGAGGGCCAAGGCCATGGAGGCTGCTCCGCCATGGTCTCCCGAGTCCCCTGATCTGCCATAGCCCCCTGAGCTTCCTGATCCCCTCTGGAGGTCTCCCGTGCCTCCGTCTTGGACCAGTCTACAGGGCACCCATCCCCCCTCCCCGGTGGATATGTTATGTCACGGGACGCGCCTTCCGGGAAGGGGGAGTTATGTCAGTGTTTTGGACTTGTTTTTCCTTGTTTTACCGCTGTCTTTTTTCCTGGTTTTCCATATTTGGTCATTTTCCTGTGTTCCCTGATTAGTTAATTCTGTTCCACCAATGTCTGGTTAATTATCTTGTTGGTTTCCTATTATTTAAGCCCTGTGTTCTCCTGAGTTACTTTGTCCTGCATTATCATGAGTTGATTTGCTTGTGGTTGTTAGTTTTCCTGGCTATTCTCCAGTCTATTGAGTTTAAGTTTGAATTAAAGACTGTTGATTTGGATATCTCCTGTGCCATGCACTTATCTACAGCCACAAACCGTTACAGTAGGATCTATTATACAATATTTGGATCACTATACACTTATTTATTACATTTATGTAATGTATTCCAGTTTTTCCACTTGATCGGCATGGCACGATTAGAAAACGTTCTAGGCCCAGTATTCTCAGCACAGTTGACTGTGCTGGCAAATGTATATAGTGACTTCGCCATTTAGAATTGGTCTCTTGTTTGTTGTCAGGCTACTATATAAACTATAGCACACACACACACACACACTAAACGGAGAATGACTACTATATAAACATTAAATTGAGATCTTAAATAACTTTTCAGCCACCGTGAATGACAACATAGGACATAATCTGGCAATATTTCTAAAATGATGTACTGAAAGTGTTCTGAACATGAGGAACAAAAGTTAAACAAACATCAAATGTCTTGTCAATATTTAGACAAAGAAAATTTCCAGACATCCATTTTTTAATCTCAGAAATACATCAAGAAGGAAAGACACAGCCACATTAACATCAGGTTTTGAATGTATATAAGCCTGGGTGTCATCTAGGTAAACGTGAAAATTGAGACCAAGCAATCTAACAAGTTGGCCAAGAGGATAAATATAGATGCTAAAAAGTAAAGTAAAGTTTCTCTCTGTAGCTGGCCAAGCACACATTTTAAGTAAACAGAAATATCTGATTATCTTCCATAATGTGGTTGCTATTTACATCTCATATTTTATGTAAACACTTGTGTTACCAAGGCAGTGACTGACAGATTTGTATTACGAGCTCTGTTAACAGCCCCACAGTGGAAAATAAAACCAGGGCCCAGTTGCATCAACATAGCCTCTATGTAAAAATTGTGTCTTAGGAACTAGTTTGACCAACTAGTAGTTAGCCAAGAGGAGTGCTGGGATTAAAGAGATGTTAAAGAGAGCCAAGACTGGAGTCTTGAAGTAACTACAGCGTTTTAATTTTATATTCAAATTAGACCAATTTACCTTTTTGTAACTGACTTGGAAAAGCTATTACCAGTCTTGAAGAAAGAAATAATTAGATGACAAACTTTTAAAGACTACCATGTTGGTAAAACCAGCATATGCTGGTTGGGTATGTTTTGAAGCATGGCTGCTGGTTTGAGTTGGTTTAAGATGGTCATTGGCTAGTCATGAGCTTGTTTAAGCTGGCCATCTGCTGGTCCTAAGCTGGTCTTGAGCAGAAGCTAGTTGCTCCTGCCCAATATCTGTACTGACTGGACTGGATTGCCACAGAACAGAACGGTTAAGCAAAGAGAACAGTTTAACACATTTAACACACATCTGTACACGTGTCGATGTGTGTTGACTGAGTTGATTGAAGTGAATGTGATTTGATTTCAGTCTCAAGCTGAGCACACAGAGCATCAGATTAAACAGCAGTTTGAGAAGCTTCATCAGTTTCTCAGAGATGAAGAAGAAGCTACAATCACTGCACTGAGGGAGGAAGAGGAGCAGAAGAAGCAGATGATGGAGGAGAAGCTGGAGGAGATCAACAGACACATCTCAGCTCTTTCACACACAGACAAAGACACGGAGGAGATGATGAAAGACAATGACGTCTGCTTTCTGAAGGTCTGATTTCAGATCATTAGATGACTGATTGATTTTGATTGATTGAGCTGTTGATGATAAATTGTGTGTTTGTTCTGCAGAAGTTTCCAGTCTCAGTGGAAAGGTGAGTGATTTGCTGGTGTCTCTGGTCTCTCTGCTTCTGAAGTCAAATCCACTGCAGTTCTGATCCTGAATGTCCTTTCAGAGTCCAAATCTCATCACAGCCGGATCCACAGATGGCTTCTGGAGCTTTGATTCATGTGCCACGTTACTTGGGCAACCTGCCCTTCAGAGTCTGGAAGAAGATGAAGGACATTGTCCAAAACAGTGAGTTTGGAGAAGATCTTACAGATGCTCTTATGCATGAAATGGGGACTATTTACAGATTTAACCGTTGTGCTGTCTTTATTTGTGAATCACACTCATGGTCTTCGCGGCCAAACGTAACCACACACCTAAAATGTAACTTTTTTTTTTCTTCAGTAAAATCAATCTATTGCACTATAGCAGTTCAATAATATTTTTTCTTTTGCATTTTGAGAGAATTTTATGTTAATAATTAATATTTATGCAAAAATTATTAGCAATTTTTCCCAGAGTACAAAAATAGTTTCAAAAAAAAAAATCTCAAATTTTTTACAATTATTTTTCAATTAATGCAGTATCTCAGATTAAAATAGAGACTAGGCCTTTAAAACATATTTTTTGAAAGGCAGATTAGTATGGAAGCATATGTGTAGCAAAATTCAATTTGCAATGTAATATGCAAAATGGCAATGCAATATGTAAAATGGCAATGTATTTCTGTATTTAAATTTACATTTTCCCATACATATGTGCAACATTTAGTGCAAAATGAAAATGAAAATTCAATTATATAATTTAAATTTGCCGTTTTCTACACTAGTTTTAATATGCAAATTAAAAACATATTTTAAAGCTTTTCATTTCATTTTACATAGATGCTGTGTTACATGTGTGTGCGAGTGTGAGTGGGTGTGTTGATTTTGCACTCTAGATGTTTTAGAGTTTCACCCCTTCATTGCTGTGCAATTTTTTTCTGCATCGTGGGGGATTTGTAGATTGTACACACAAAATTTTCTATATTTTCAGTTGTTTTCGCCATTTCCCATTAATTTCCTATGGTTGGTCATTTTTGACCGAAGACCATGAGTGTGACTTTTTTTTATGAGCACTTATCTTTTTCGAATCATGCCCTCAATTTGTGTGTGTGTGTGTGTGTGTGTGTGTGTTCACATACCAAGTGCCATAAAAGTCACCAAGTTTTGTACCATTCCAATGAATCTACGATTTGTAAAATTTCAAAATGTACAATTTTTTGTTCAAAAGTGACTGAAGACCACAGATGTCTGACTCGTTTGATCAATAGGCCAGGGGCCTCATGTATAAAACTCTCCGTAGATTTCATCCTAAAAGTGTACGTACGCACAAAAGCTCGATTTTGCGTACGCACAAAAGTTTTCAGATTCATAAAAGCATGTGTACGCCAGAACCTGCGCAAAAATCCCTTTATAAATCCCAATCAGGGGAAGATTGTGCGGATGTGCATCTCTACCCCGACTCCTCCCAGAAATCACCATATATAGAGCTTACAACGCCTAATTTTACGATGCATAATCTCATTTGCATATCATTTCCATGCATATTCCCATCCACGTGACACCATGTTTAACACCGTCAAAGGTACAAGATGTTAAAGAAATATGAGATACGGACTAAATGCCATTTGTGCCACAATTAATTTTTATTGCCAAAATCATCCAGTATGTTTTAGAATAAATATATCAAAATATCCATAAAAATTAGTTATCAGATAAATAGCCTATTTTAGAATATAGTTGCCCACATTCTTTTCCACTGGCCAACTAGTATTTCAATTGTTTTAAACAATTCAAATTAAATTAAATGTATGCAGTTTTTCTGAAAGGGTGAACATCTTTTAGCTATTTTTAGTGGAAACAGATAAGCCTAATTTATTACAGTGAGAAGACAATTGTATAGTGTTTGGGAATATCTATGCACAATTTAAATACATAATAGCATGAAATCAGATTAAAAAAATAAAACATTTTTGAAGAGAACGCAGCATCACGGTTGTCTGAAACGAATGAGCATTAAGCTGTGTCGTCAGTCAGTCGCTCTCCATCATGCTTTTGGTCACGCGTCAGTGGAGAGTAACTGCGCGCGACTGCTCAATCCGGGACAGCCGCCTCGCCGCGAGATGGCACACGTCAGCATGACATCAGAGCAAGGCGGACGTAACTCGGACACTTTTCTAACCGGCATGCACCTCGCGGTGATCACCGGTGATCGGTTCTGCGCAGATTTTGCTCATCTCAAACAAGCCTATTTCCATGCATATTCCCATCCACGTGACACCATGTTTAACACCGTCAAAGGTACAAGACGTTAAGGAAATATGAGATACGGACTAAATGCCATTTATGCCACATTAATTTTTATTGCCAAAATCATCCAGTATGTTTTAGAATAAATATATCAAAATATCCATAAATTTAGTTATCAGATAAATAGCCTATTTTAGAATATAGTTGCCCTCATTCTTTTCCACTGGCCAAATAGTATTTCAATTGTTTTAAACAATTCAAATCAAATTAAATGTATTTGTTTTCTGAAGGTGAAAATATCTTTAGCTATTTTAGTGGTTAGAGTAAATCCTATATACCATTGTATAAAGACAATTGTCTGATTTGGCGCATCAAGTATTTTAAAAAGGAAACACAAATCTTACCGTTTTTTTTCAAGCTGTATCCTTCAAATACAGTGGTATTTTTCATAATGTTGTGAATATGCCTTGACACGCCAGCAACACCTCCGTGCAGCTGAGGTTGTACAATACGTTATCATCACATTTAGAAATTTAAATCGGACAATGGACCGTTCGACCACCGAACTCAGCAGTAATTTCAGTGTTTATCTCCATTAATGAGAAGGGAATATTTCATGTAAATATGTATATCGAAATGAAAACAGAGTATAAAATCCTTGTTTACTTCATTACTTTTCTCACTCCAGGAAAAAGCGTGCGTACGCACAGTCAAGAGCATCCGTACGGTGCGCACATATTTACGCCAAATTTATTTTTTATAAATCCAAATACGTGCGTGGAAAACAGCGTACGCACATTTCTATGCCCATTTTGTGCGTACGCACCGTTTATACATTAGGCCCCTGGTGTTCATAATTCATAATAATCTGTGTTCCATTCAGTAATAGCAGCTGTTGATTGTGTCTCATCAGCTCCTGTGATTCTGGATCCAAACACTGCAAATCAATTTCTCGTCCTGTCTGATGATCTGACCAGTGTGATTTACACCGGGAACAAACAACTGCTTCCTGATAATCCAGAGAGATTTGACTGTTATTCCTGTGTTCTGGGTTCAGAGGGTTTTAACTCAGGAACACACTGCTGGGATGTGGAGGTTAAAGTGAGTCGGTACTGGAGTGTTGGGGTAACTGCTGCATCAAACCAGAGGAAGGGACATGATTTCTTTGGCACTGATGTCTGGAGCTTGTGGTATGGATTGTATGAACCATCTGGTTTTCCTGTTAAACAGAAGCTTGAGCGTGTGAGAGTGAATCTGGACTATGACAGAGGAGCAGTGTCATTCTCTGATCCTGTAACTAACACACATCTACACACATTCACAACCACCTTCACTGACACTGTCTTTCCTTTCTTCTGGTGTTATACTCTTGACCCTCTGAGGATCTTACCGTTCGATATTTAGTAAACGTTACACCTGTAGGTCTGGATCCACCTGGTTTCAGTAGGAGTGGAGTCTAAAAACACATGGGGGTGAGGAGAGAGGCATTAATTACAGTCAGAAATCAACAGCTAAAGAACTCAAATATATATTCAAAATATATACTCAAGATATAATAACCATTCTCTGTAATAACTATTTTAACTGTACCACCTCCAGTATCGTCTCCAGCTTCATGTACAACTAGCAGATGCAACCTGCTCCTTATATCAGCCAGTTGTTCACTGAATGTTCAACAAAATACACATATATATTATTGTCATTTTGACATTAATTTGTTCCCAGAGATGGACAGGTTTCCTCAGCTGAGTCTGTTTTTATACTCCGCCTGTAGTATTTTTTTCTTTGCCACAGTCACATTTGGCTGTTCATGTGCTTTGGAAATTATATGAACAAACATTACTTCAGAAGAGCATTACTCTTCTCATCATATTCCTCCATAAATTGTTTTGCTCATTGTATTTATGATCAAAGTCATGACCAAATCTTTATTTCATAAAAAAAGAAAAATCTGTGGCCTCTAAAGGCTTCATGGCGATTGGCTCTTTTGTTTAGAAGGCGGGACTTAATCCGCCAGCTACCCATATATGGTAAAGGTAAAGTTTACAAAAAGTGTGTGTAGTGCTACGTGATGCAGAACAGATGGAGAGACCGAAACTGGTTTGGCGTCTCTGACAATGACAATCATCATGATAAGCAGATGTGTGTTTATTACCGTGACTTCAGCATGTGAAGAAATCATTTAGATAAAGATTTGATCATGACAGACACTGGAGAAACAATGTGAGCTTCAAACACTCTTTACCAACAAATAAATAAAACACTTGCCAATATCTTGAGTCTTTTTTATTATTATTATTTAAAGTTTTGAATGCATTTTGTTCAAATTGAACTTGAAGAAATTCTGAATTTCCTGTCTGACCTGTTTTAACAAACTCAAAGGTTTTAAGACATTGTACCTACTACACTTAACAGGAATAGACTGACTTGATTCTCTTTTTCGTCATACTGACCGTTCTCAATTTCTGTGCAAGATCAAAAAAGAAACAGCAATCAGGAAGGAAGACAAACACTTTTAAGAAGAATTTTTGAGACATTTGTTTCTGAATAGACAGCAGATCTTTGTGATTTTTGTGGTTATTCATTTTTGAGACTGTCATTCAGTAAGTGATAGCTGGAGCTCAAATGGCTTCCCTATCTGAAGATTTTTCTTGTCCTGTGTGTTATGAAATCTTCAAGGATCCGGTTGTTTTATCATGTAGTCACAGTTTCTGTAAAGAGTGTCTTCAGCAGTTCTGGAGAATCAAGGAAACTCAGGAGTGTCCTGTCTGCAGGAGAAGATCCTCAAAAGAGGAACCGCCTCCTAATCTGGTGTTAAAAAACTTGTGTGAGTCGTTCCTGAAGGAGAGAAAAGAGAGCCGTTTATCAGGATCTGAGGAGGTCTGCAGTTTACACAGTGAGAAACTCAAACTCTTCTGTCTGGAGGACAAACAGCCTGTGTGTTTAGTGTGCAGAGGTTCACAACAACATGACAATCACACATTCAGACCCATCAGTGAAGCTGTTTCATCATATAAGGTAAGACAAATGCCTCTTGTTTCATGTGAAGAACAATAAATAGTCATAAATACAGATATTTATGCACTCAATATTTCTCTCTGCCATTTTACACAACTTCACATATACTGTGCTGTGAAAAAAGTATTTAATTAAGACTGGTTTTGTCTCATCCAGCTGAACACCATTATGAATATAATTTCATATATTGGGGAAGTAGGAACTACAGTGGCAAGTACATTTTCATGCAAGCCCAGTTGGAATTGGATACCTTTTTTTTGTTTCAATAAATACTATTATAATTTACAAACTGCATTTTGTTTTTACTCAGGTTTCCTTTGTTTTATGTTACATTTTGATTTCTCAATCTATTTAATATGAGATATACACAAAAACAGAAGAAATCAGGATAAATACAGGCAAACCTTTTCACAGTGCTATATAACATATTCTAATCTTCTGTTCACTATGATCTGGTGTTTTATATATTTATATGTATTTTTATTTTCTTCAATTGTAGGAGGAGCTCAGTACCACACTGAAGTCCTTTCAAGAGAAACTTAAACATAGTGAAAAAATGAAAGATGAGTTTGAGGAAACAATTCAACACATCAAGGTGAGGAAACAGAATCAAGAGTCGTTTCATTCCAGTTTATCATATAAATGACAAGCAGTAATCTGCTTCTGGATATGTGTCGAGTATCTGAATTTATCTCAGATATTATTGATGTGAAGTGTTAATGTGTTGATTGTGATGACAAGTGAATGTGGTTTGATTTCAGTCTCAAGCTGAGCACACAGAGCGTCAGGTTAAACAGCAGTTTGAGAAGCTTCATCAGTTTCTCAGAGATGAAGAAGAAGCTACAATCACTGCACTGAGGGAGGAAGAGCAGCAGAAGAAGCAGATGATGAAGGAGAAGCTGGAGGAGATCAACAGACACATCTCAGCTCTTTCACACACAATCAAAGACATGGAGGAGATGATGAAAGACAATGACGTCTGCTTTCTAAAGGTCTGATTTCAGATCATGGGTTGATTGATTTGATTGATTGATTGATTGATTGATTGAGATGTTAATGATGAATTGTGTGTTTGTTCTGCAGAAGTTTCCAGTCTCAATGGAAAGGTGAGTGATCTGCTGGTGTCTCTGCTTCTGATCCAAATCCACTGCAGTTCTGATCCTGAATGTTCTTCCAGAGTCCAGATCTCATCACAGCCGGATCCACAGATGGCTTCTGGAGCTTTGATTCATGTGCCACGTTACTTGGGCAACCTGCCCTTCAGAGTCTGGAAGAAGATGCAGGACATCGTCCAAAACAGTGAGTCTGGACAAGATCTGTGCTCTTACACATACACTAGAAATGATGCAGGGGGAAGATTTACATTTTTTTAGCATTATGTGCATTATATGAATTTACCTGTTGACTGTGTTTCATCAGCTCCTGTGATTCTGGATCCAAACACGGCTCATCCTCGTCTTGTCCTGTCTGATGATCTGTCCAGTGTGAAATACAGTGGGGACAAACTGATTCCTGATAATCCAGAGAGATTTGACAAGTCATACTGTGTTCTGGGTTCAGAGGGTTTTAACTCAGGAACACACTGCTGGGATGTGGAGGTTAAAGAGAGTCGTTCCTGGAGTCTTGGAGTAACTACAGCATCAAACCAGAGGAAGGGATTCATTTCCCTTACCGATGGTGTCTGGACTGTGCAGTATGGACTGAATAAATGGGCTGGCTTTGGTGTTGAACAGGATCTTGAGCGAGTGAGAGTTGATCTGGACTATGACAGAGGAACAGTGTCATTCTCTGATCCTGTAACTAACACACATCTACACACATTCACAACCACCTTCACTGACACTGTCTTCCCATTCTTCTGGTGTTATGGATTTTCCTCTCTAAAGATCTTACCGTTCAATAGTCAGTAATCGTTACACCTGTAGGTCTGGATCTTCCCGCTTTCGTCATGGTTCCAAAATTGAATCCATAATACATGAGTAATAGTGCTGTTGATCTGAATATCAGTGCAGCTGTGATTGGGCCATAGACAGAGGCCATGCTGATCACATGACTGATATCCAGCACTACAGACACACACACACACTCTCACGCTCTCATATTGCTTTCATATAAGAGTTCAATGATTAATGTAACTTAAAGATGTCAGAAGCTTTAAGACCAGATATTTTATTTTTATCCAAAATGAAGCCAAAGCATGACTGAGCAGTGAAAAAAATAAGTGAACATACTTATCATACATCTCAGGTAGCTACTAATAGTTGCCTTTTATAGATTTAATTGTTCCAGAAATAATGAATACTTGTAAATTAGAATTCCGTTACGCAAAAAAGATTACAAAGCTGAGATGATAACCTAACATCAGTCTTTAATTAATTCATCTGCGCAAATGAAGTACTCAGAGCATGACTGCCTAAATGTTTCAAATGTTTTAGTCACACATTCCTCAGTGAATTATTTTTCTTTAAAAATATTTTTAAACAATTATATTTTTTATTTAATCCTGTCAAATAATCCCGTAATGTTGGCAAGTTGCTGCACTGTAATTGGCTATCACTTGTTAAAAAAGTAATTAAAAATACCACAATGGAGAATTACTGACATCTAGTGGTGAAAATGTGCAACTTACTGAAGCCTAAGGTCCCGAAATACTTCAAACGAAGTTCGTTTTCGTTCTTCGTTGGGGGGCAAAAAGAAGTTCGAAAAGGCTGAGCGACGGTATACTGTTTTCGAACATTCCAACGCCCCCGCGCTGCTGGAGGCGGGCTGTAGATTAATGTAAACATGACTCGAGACGCTCGCGCGAATGCCCCAAACACAACAACGATGCAATGATGGTGTATCTAGGTGTGAGATGGGTACCAATGGTCAGGATATTATAGACAAAAGAATAATGATTAGCAGCAGTTCAGAGTCAAGTATCATGTTTGCAATACAAAAGAACCATTCAATTTCCTTAATCAGTCCTTTAAGTGTGATGGCTAATAGTCTGAAAACTTTAGCATGATGTGGAAAAACATATTGGAGTCATCTCAGTAACACAGACCTGTTTGTTACTTTATTTTATTAGTGTTCATTTATTTTATTAAACTGGATAAATTACACCTTTTTTATAATTTGTGGTGTCATGATTTGATGAAACAAAGGTTTAGCCTTTATTGTATGTTCTTTTGGCATTTCATTTATTGTATAGGCTACCTTTTAAATTCACTTATTGAAAGAACAACAGCAACAGCAGCAGTATGGTGTAACACTTATTTTAAACAGGTGTATTTGATACTTGTTACCTTATTCTTTCCTTTCTTTTCATGGCTTTGGAAAGTTTCTGGCCCCAGAAAGTTCGCTTTGGTGAGCTGTTTCGAACTGATTTTGTTCGAAATGACGTCATACCAGTTTGTTCTTCGATTTTGTTTGAAGTATATCGGGGCCTTTATTACAACCTGACCGTAGAAGGGCCATTCCACCGAAAGGGTGCCATTTACTTCCAAAACTCTTCAGAAAAAAATGTCATTTTCTATCTTTTTTAAAGACTGAATCTAGTAATACACATATTTAACTATTCAAAATCTGTATTGGTCCAACTTTGCATTTTTCTCAGTCCTGTTACCAAAACTCTAATGTCTTTTAAAAAGCATGTTTAAAATTATGTCAATAAATTCCTTCATTTCTCCCTCAGGCAGGTGTTTATTTTAAAGAAATTGTTGGTTTCATGATCAAAAAATATTATTTTTATCATAAAAAAAAATCACTATTTATATACACAAAGTGTATTTTTCTAAAATACACAAACCCGACAAACCTCAAACCTTATAAATTTTCTATGATGCAATTTATTAAACAATGGGATAAATTATGGACCAAAGTTAATTTAAAAAATAGTGGTTTAACTTTATTTTTTTAAAGAAAAAACTATTTAGTAACAGGAATGAAACTGGTAACAGGAATGAGTATCCATTATATTAGTATACAGGTTTGACTACACATGTGAGGTATTAATGCCCGCACCGATATAGTGAAAGTGTTGAACATTGACTAGTGAGCTGACCTCACTGCTTAAAAAGGCCAAATCATGTTTCTATTTAAATCTAGTGGTCTGCAGAGGTTTTTGTTAGGGTTATGTTTAGGGGTAGAGGACAGGTTATAAGATAAGATATAAATAACTAAAAAATAACAAATATTAAATTCAAATTGATATTAAAAATAAACTTAATATTTCAGTTTTTCTTTGGATATTGTTTTCTTATAGCGCAGCTCACACTCAAACGCCATTCTGTATATGAGTCTAATACATAATTGCCACAGGACAGAAATTTCAAGTACATTTTCTGTCATACTTGCAGTAAAGTAATATAAAACAACAATGCAGGAACAGCCATAGGTTTTCTATGGGCAAAAGCATTGCCTCAGTGTGGATAGAAGGCCAAAACTTTGAGAAAAAGATGCATTTTCAAATTTATTTAGATTAATATGGATGTAGCTTAATATTTACATTAATAAATCTGATGACACTACTCACTCCTGTTACTTTTACTCAGTTACTATATATATGTATACGGTATATGAGTAACAGGACTGAAAGTAACAGGATTGAGATTTTAGGATAAAATCAGCAAATACATATAATCTAGCCACATTGAGTACATGCTAATATTATGAGAATACTCAGCAAATTATAGTGATTCACCACAGATTTGTATTTTTTTAAATAAACAAGTAACATTTAAGAAAAAATTTAGGTAACAGGACAGTATATTTATAATGACGCACCCAGCCACCGTTACAATATCATCAAATATACAGAAAAGAAAATAAGACCACATGCTTTTGATCATTTCATAGCCTTCAGAAGATCCAGATGTTGCAATATTAAGCTGAAAATGTGTCTTGTGGAATTTTCCCAGTTTTTTAGAGGGGGAAATATGTTAGGGTAACAGGAATGAGTGAAAACCTGGGGACACGACTAAAATGTGTATTTTATCCAAAATATTATACATTTATTTTGAAATAAATGTATTTAAAGCACAGATGGGATATGGAGGTACACAAAAATGCAAAATAAAAACATATTTAAACATATTTAATGTTAAAATGTAGCGTTAGACACAGGGGACATGTACAAATGCTATATTTTCAGTGTTTTAGGTCGTTTTTATTATTATTTTTAATTATATATTTTAAATTTGCAGTTAGATTAATGTGCAGGACACTTTGCTTAATAATAAAATGTATTTTATAGTTAATTTGATGCATGTTTGTACCTATAATGTCCTGGGGACAGAAATGGCACCCATTCGTTGGAATGGCCCAGAAATAATGAGAAACAAACCCGGATTTTGGCTCCATTCTGGGGTGTTGGATGTTAGTCAAGAGTCTAACTTTACTTTATAACTTCAAAATAAATAGCCTACCCCCGTTTATATATTTTTACCCTGCGAATGTAGACTAGCTACTCTGTCTACACGCGACAAATCGAACATTTCCAAATCCGTTTGTTCTGTTGTGGGAAACAGCGCGAACACGTGTAATACATCAGAAATAGAACCGTCCCTATAGGGGACAGTTAAAGACATTAAAGTTACAAAAGACCATCTCGAATTTTATATTCAGTGTTTATTTCCAGAGAGGAATTCAAATTCTAAAGTCTAATCTGACACACGAATGAGCTGCTGTCTGCAAACGTCTGACAGACGTCTTCCAGATGTCACTTTTACATACATTCTAAATCATAAACATCTTAAAGACATCTAATAGACGTCTATTTGACATCTAAAAGGAAACATCATATAGACATATTGCAGATGAGCAAACACTCTAAAACATACGCCTTGCAGATGTAAAGCAGACGTCAAATAGACGTCTCAGAGATGTACGTGTGCTATCAGGGCTTTAACCTAAGAGCAACACTATTTCATCATCTGTGTCCAGTGCGGGGGTAGTAACTGATTACATGTAATCTGGATTACTAATCAGATTTCAAACATTAAGTAGGCCTAATTGTAATTAGATTATATTAAATACTTGCAATCAGACTACAGTTACTTTTTTTAAATTGATAAGCCTACATGATTACATATTATTTACAACAACAGCAATAAATTATTCAGAATATATTAATTTATCAATTTTTGTCATGCGGTTTGGAATCAGTATGGACTCTGATTCTGATTCTACAATTTGTAAGTAATCTACCCAGCACTGTCTGTGTCTTTATTCGCATCAGCATCATCTTAACATATATGTATTGCTGGTAAAGCATCAGGTCAAACCTCAGATGACATCATAAAGCTCCGCCCTTTTATGAAACTTACCAGGAAGTGACCAGTGTTGGAGGTAACAAATTACAACTACTCTCCTTACTGTAAGTTGTTTTTCGGGTACTTGTACTTTCATGAGTATATGTTTAAGTCTTACTTTTAAGTACAAATTAATTAAATCAACTTTGCTATGTTTTAAAAAAAAAAAACAATTCGATGGAGTACGCCTTCTAGGGTTGTGACGTGATCTCGCGATATTAAAGGCTGTAGTCTGTAAGTTTTGCCTCTTTGTCGCCATCTCTGTTTGAAAACCTGGAATTGCTGCTGCTCGCGGAATTATATCTTCTTGCATGGGATGTCCACTTGCACGGCTCCAGCGCGAATGAATCTAATGTTTTGAGGTGAATGTGTGACATTCAGTCGCCGCACCGGTGTGGATGTTTACTGTACTTTGCAATCACAGATTAGTCTACGTCTTGGAATATATGACTCAAATAATTTTCACAGTATATTGTCACAAGTCTGCCACTTTGTTCTGACAATTAACGGCTGCATACATTGATAACTTGCTATCCACTTTATTCTTCAACGTGGAAATAGCCAATAGTTTGTTAGCTGCTAAAAGGAAATAACGAGAAGAATAACAACTTGCAGTAAATGGTAAAACTGTTTGCACTAATGTGTTCATAATTAAGATAATACATTAAAATAATGGGGTAAGACACACCAATCTGTAATATCAAGCAGCAAAACAAGCTGTTTTGTACAGCTAAAAATAGTTGGGCGCAGATGAGACCGGAAGCTTTGCACATAAAATTGACAAATGGATGCGCCCGCTCTTACGGAAACATAAGGTCGATTAAACAGGGTAAAAGACTGCATTTTACTGCGCTCTCGCCTTGAGTTTAGGCGACCGTTATTTAGAATGTATCACGTTCCTATTACCACGGCAACACGTCAAGAGTGTCACTTAAATATATTCAAACACATTTTAATGTATCTTACTTATGGACACGCTGGTTTGTAGTGCAGTTTTACCATTTACTGCAAATTGTTATTCTTCTCGTTCCTTTTAGCGGCTAAAAAAAAAAAAAAAAAAAAAAAACTAGGCTACTTCCACCTTGAAGAATAAAGTGGATAGGAAGTTATCAATGTATGCAACAGTTTCTTATTGCTTTCATATTAGCCTATTTCTCTCTCTCCCATACACTAATTCCAGCACTATTCATTAAATAATTTTCTGTTACAGGCTTTACTGTTATTGGCTGTGTTGTCCTCATAAGTTAGAATAATGGAGGGTTTGTCACATGATGTCTGGTAATATTTCACCTACTACTTCCTCATATGACATGATACACTGATAAAAAAGTGGAAAAAAAAAAAAAAATTATATATATATATATATATATATATATGTATATATGTTCCTGCATGAACTGTGACAGATTGTGTGGAAATGCCAGTGGCATTTGAGAGCCAGCATTGGAAACAGGACTGAATCTTAGGTTTTTGTTTAAAAAGCATGCCAACACTTTCTGTACTTTCTTTTCCAAGTAACAACTGATGAAAAGGTACAAAATTGAGGTTACATGAATGAATGGTTATGGAATAAAATTTGATTTGACAATAACACGGCAATCAAACACCAACACAGTGAAATTCATATCAATCTTTATTTGTACTTAGAAATTTTGCGCAACAAATCTTTTTTTTTTGTCCTTTTTCCTTTAATGATTTACACCAGGGCAGATTGAAAGTCGATCTGAATCTCTCATGCCATTATTCCTGCAGGAGCGGCTGAAACGGACCTCTTACATAAAGTGCTTCTGTCAACGATCGCTTCTCTTTTTTGCAATAGAAAAAATGAAGAGACGGTGGAGGACAAAAAATTTCCATGGCTCACGAGAAGAGTGAAGGAAGGGGAATTCCTTTATAAAAAAACAAACAAAAGAAAAAATACAGAAAAAAGACAGAAAGAGCAAAGAAAGTTCAGTGAAGGCCGTTTCAGCCCAGGATCAGACTGGATTTGCCACCAGGTGGGTTCCTCCGGCCGGAGGGGGTGTTGGCAGCAGATTGGGCAGAAGGCTGTGCGGCTTCCTCTTTCTGCTCCACGGCCTCCTCTGGAAAACCCAAACACAGAGCGACAACCGTTAGTGACCTACTCCATCTGACACGCGGATTCTGACGCCAACAGCACTGTTTGCAAGTGTGATGGCAAGCATGTTTGCATTAACATTGTTTGAAACAGAGGTGCCCAAACTTTTAATAGGAAGGGCCAAAAATTAAACCTGATTGAAGGCCGTGGGACAAAAGTAAATGCATTGTAAAATATTACATTTAAAAAAATATTTTGATTTTATAAATTAAAATCAAACACACACACATACATATATATCACATTACATTAATGCATTAAAACAAAAGCACTAAAATAAATTAAGATATGCTTTGATGGCATGTCTATTCTTGTTATATTACATGGCGGACCAAATCAAAGGTCCCTGGTTTGAGCATCTTTGGTTAAAACAAACTACAACTAACCATATGCATGCTTCTAAACTAACTATAGTTTTTGCAAAAAATGAATTCATGTCAGACAGATGCAACATCGATGGGTTGATTTTTAAAACTGTACAAAACACCACCATATCATCCACATGACAGTAAACACTGATTAAGTTGAAGTGAGTGAACATGGTTTATAAATTTGCTGCATGAAAACATTCAAAGGACATCTAAAAAGACATTGAAACATTTTTTCCTATTCAGTTTGTTGAGCATTTTGTGTATTATTTGGTCTGTGCAGTTCATGGCAATTTTAACATTTCATTGTTTAACCTTTTGACATCTCAGTACTAAGATGGTTCATTTTAAAGAGACAGTTCACCCAAAAATGAAAATTCTGTCATCATTCACTCACCCTCAAGATAATCCAAACCTGTAGGAGTTTTCCTTCTGTTGAACAAAAAACACATGATATTTAGACGAATGTTGGTAATAAAAAGTTGATGGTAGCTGTGGACTTCCATAGTATTTTTTCCCCCCATACTAAGGAAACCAATGGCTACCAGCAACTGTTTTATTACAAACATTCTTCTAAATATCTTCTTTTCTGTTCAACAGAAGAAACACTCCTACAGATTTGGAACAACATGAGGGTAAATGACACTTCTCATATTTTGGTGAACTATCCCTTTACTATGTAAGATCTAGATCCTGAAGCAAAACCAGCTGAGAACTATTGCTCCACAAAACCTTTTTTTTGGTTTTGACATGGTACTAAATGCATGTGAAAGCAGCGGTGCTTCAGAACTACAATCACAAACTCCCTCAGCACATCAGGACTGAGTGTCTAATGGATCATCAGTCTTCCTGGAAGTGTGTTTGGTAAGGTGACTCAGACACGTCTCACTGAAGGACTCGTCTTACGCTCACAGGAGAAGCATTCGACTCATGAGCACTCAGTAACGTACATCGGTACAGCCTGAAATATATTCTACATAACTATATGAATGCAGATGCTTTAATTTGGCATATTGTGCCAACCCCAAATAACAAACTGCTTTATAATGTATATAATTTGACATTGTGCCAACAAGTACAAACTGCTATATAATTCTTGCCGTAATGGGTGATATAATGGACATCCATAAACTGACTGTAGGATAAAACCGAAAAGAATCTCGCCGAGCAGGTCAGTTAAAGTGCAGTTCTTTATACAGCATTATCTATGTGTTTGAATTCTGAGTACAGACATTTGCTCAGATGAGCTGAGGCCAGATATTACGCAAAAGTGTTTACTGTTAAAAAGCCACAGCCAGCAGACATGGAGTCCCCAGGAGTGGATAATATTTACAGTATTTGCATTAAATTAAGGCAGAACATTAACACTAGAGCAGGACTGGTGAACAAACAGACTCGTTATGTGAACTCAGATCAACCACTAAACATCCCATGTATGATGAACACTTCTGTGCTTAAGAGTTACAGTATGGTCAAAGTTAACAGCATAAAAAGTACATAGGTTTATAAGAATAAAGCATAAGCAGCTAGTTTAAAGCATATTAAATAAGTAAATTTTTGTTTTTTAAATAAAATAAAAATTAAATAATTACTAAAATGTAAACAGCAGCAGTAGTTATAATAGTTTATTATTGTTGAAGTACTATCATTTTTATATAGCTGATTATTATTATTATTATTATTATAATAATAATAATAATAATAAATAATAATAATAATTATTTACATTTTATTAATTATGTAAAAACTACTCCGAACATTTAAATGTGGGAGACCCACTTCATAATACTACTACTACTACTACTACTACTACTACTACAACAACATGTCGTCATGATTTCTAAATGAAAAGTTATTTAATTTTATATTTAAAAAAAGTACACATTTATATATAATTTATACTATAATTTTATATTTATATTTTTATTACTACAACTAGAAAATATTTAAATGTAAATTACTATTTTAAGACTGAGAAAAATACCCATACCCATATGAATAAGTGTTTTAAACAATATTTAGACATCTGTCATGGCTTCTAAATGAATGTAAAAAAGTTCACATTTAGTTTTAATTGCTGAGTTTGTTAAATCAACATTTTCTAAAGGTTAAGCACTTCTTTCACTGACCATTTGTTTAAAAAAAAGAAAAAAAAAAGAAAAAAAAGAAAATCACATGAAAATGGCCGAGTCATGTCAACATACAACTGAATGCACATCAAATCAACATAAATGCAAGTCACAGCGAGTGACATTTGTCTGCTAGGATAAAACTAGAGTCAGAGTTTCCCTAGACGTGTTGGATTTCTAATGGAATTCCCTCACTCCGTCCCGCGAGATGAACAGTCATCTGAAGTACAGAATCAGTGTTACTGCAGCAGTCCTTAACGAGAAGACCAGACCGAAGCCGGCAGACGTGGAATCATGGAATAAATGTTAACAGAGAGAGGAACATTCCAGAACTAATGCAGACCTTCAGCAAGCATTTATTAACAGCATTCCTCAACGAATGAGAGTCACACGTCACCCAAACAGAGCGCAGACCAAACCAACAAGACAACCAAATACTGAAAATAAATGATTCTCACCGTTGTTCTCTTGCTCATATTCATTTTGATCCTGCAAAACAAGAGCAGATTCCAGATTAGATGCATTCATAAACCAAACATGGACAAGTATTTGCTTCATCAGTTCAGAGGACAACATAAAACTCAGTTTTTAACCTCCTTAATGTGATGCATTTCTGAGGGACACTCAATATCCAGTGAAAACAATGAAGTATTGTATTGTTCAGGAAGTATTACTGTATAGTGTTATTTCTCTCTGCACACACAGCATCAACAGAAAAGCACACAATTCAGAGTGAGATCAAGTTACTAGTTTTGATTCAAGATCATGTTAATAAAAGTGTTCTATAAGAGCAGAGGCATTCAATACAGACACAATAGAAACAAAAGCCTGCAAAAACCAACATCTCAAAGACAACCAGATAAATTCAGTAAGAAATTCCTCCTGTGAAGGACAAATGAATCAATCTGTCCACATAAAAAGCTCTGTGGTTTCACTAACCCAGAGAACAGCTGTGTGTGTGTGTGTGTTTCCACAGACCCTGCGGCTGTTCGTTTGTACCCCACCCAGCTAACAGTGTTATTTTAGACTCACATCCAGTCAGTTAACAGCATTACTGTGAGCCAAAAACAGTTACAATAATAAAACCACTCTGAACTTTAGTCACAGGATATTGTAGAAATAGCCATTCAATAGGTCAATCTGATAGACTTTTTTACAAAATAAATAAAAATATAAATATACACACAATAAATATACACAGTACACATTATGTAAACAAACTTATTTTGGATGAGATTAATCGTTTGACAGCACAAATAAATAAAATATAAAAACAGACTTGTTATAACACTTGCATATTATTGCTCTTTTATTGATTTTGATTGCTTCTATTGTCCTCATTTGTAAGTCACTTTGGATAAAAGTGTCTGCTAAATGACTAAATGAAAATGAAAATGTATAATAGTTAATTTTCTGTCTTTCCTGAAAGTCTCTGGACTCTTAATACATATATTAAGATTTATTTTTATGTATATTCTTATTCGTATGTCTTGAATGTGTCTGGCCTTTATTGTTCATAATCATTGCAAACTTAAGAAAATATTTCAAATAAATAATGTTTAAGCTACAGTATAAATAAGTATTCTCTTAAGGATGCAGAAAACCATCTTACAAAAAATAAATGTATTTATGATAAAGATTTAATTTTATGCATTTTCCTGACTAAAGTACTTGATTAATCATTGGACTATTTATTTTTTTTATTCATTTTGACAGGTTGCAAAAACAATATTTTAGCAAAATAAATAAATACAAAAATCTTTATTATAAATGCATTTGTATTGTCTTGAATATGTCAGGCATTACATTTCATGATTAACCACTGTAAACTTATTTCAAATATTTCAAAAATTATTATGATGAACGCCTGCAGGAAACAATCTTACAAAATAAATTAATTTATTAATATTTAATAATGCATTTCCTGTCCATCAAGAATCTCTCTGGCTTCATAGTACTTGATTAATCATTGCACACATGATTTTTGCTTTTTATTTATTTTGATGAAAGGTTGCAGAAAACAATATTTCAAATTTATTAATAAACATTTCTGTATTCATTTATTGTATGCATTTTCTGCTAGTCTGGAATTTGTCTGGTAAGATATTTTTTTCCTCTGCATTTTTTGCACTGCTTATTTTTCCTTCAGAATAAAATGTACAGATGAATTGCTGACAGTAACACCAGGAACATGCATTAAGTAAATAAGGCTCATGTTGACTAAGAGCATTACATCCATGAATGGGTGTGTGAGTGAACTACACTGAATGACCTACATTCACGGCACATGCATTACCCTCGTGTTTTATCTGAGGTGTGTCCGTGAACTCACCGTGTTGTTGGCGGGCGGTTCGCCGGGAGTGCCGTTATCATAGACGATGGCGGGCTGGCATCGCCTCAGAGGAGCCGAGGGTTCACCGCACAGGACGCCAGACGCTTCTCCACCTGGGACCGCAACACAACACTCACATCAGACCGCCGGCTCAAAACACAAGACCACAGGCACCAGTACAGATCACAGAGTCAATAAATACAATGCAAACTTCTTAAAAAGGAGTAAAGAACAAAGACATCGATTTGTGCATCAAATCGACATCCATGTAGATGTTCATGACTTTGATTTTAAGGTCATTTTGTAGAATAAACTACTCAGGTTCAATGTTAGGTCAGCGCTTGGTGTTTGAGTCATAAAACAACCTGTTTGAAATAACATCACCCTGACAAGATACTGTGTTTTCTGGAATCAGACGCTGAAATAAACAAAAGACACATTTGCAGCGGGTTTGTTTGATGTGGGAGGAAAAACAGCCGCCGGTGACCTGAATGAGCTGCTATTACCACAGACAGCATTTATTACCACAGACGACACACTCCAGATGACACACACACACATACTTCAAGGCTTTGAGGAGTGTTTGAGTGACGCGACCCTGAGGTCAGAGTCCTCAACACGTCTAGAAGAACAGCAGCAGCCGCTTGCATTTCAACACGCAAGAAACAAAGAGCTTTTAGTTTGATGGACAAAAAAAAATGCAGCATCCTATTATGAGTCAATTGAGTGATTATGAACATCAAATGAGCTCAATAGTGACACACACACGCACTTCTTTAGCGGGATTTGCTCAGCAAGTGATTTTCTCTATGGAGTTTCTGAGTCACGAAACAAACCAGATATGAAATAAAAGATGAACGTCACACTTAAATTTGGATAAAGAGAAAGAAAGAAAGATCATTTAATTTCTGCTAAATGTTCAGAAATGCCCACTGCACATGTAATCAGGGACCGTAGGGAGACGGGCTCGATGATGTCACAGTGCTTCATGGGAGCGTCTGGTCACTGCTGAGCCATTTTGCAGTGACTCCTGTTGCCATGGTAACAGTGATTCTGCAGGATTATGGGAAGTGGAGTTTTTGACAGGAATAACATTAACAAAGCCGCTTTAAGGCAAGCCTTCAAGGTTATCAAAAAAATAGCATAATGCTGCAACACACTGGCAAGGAGACAAGAGGCTGTTTCTTTAAATGGATGTCAGTGAAGAAGCTTTGATAGGCCGAACAAACTGCTTTTGTGGCTAAAAGCTTAATGAATCTAATCTTCAACATGCTTGCCAATAAACATTCATTTTGGATTGATCTAGTCTTAGCCTACAATGGAAAAACAGCTGTTTTATAAGATTGTTTTATAACGTCATGGACAATTTTGTTCTCATTTCATCTTGTCATATAGCATGGCCATATATGCATTTTATTTTAAATTATAAATAAATAAATAAATATATAATAAATGTTGCTTGTGCAACGTCTTTTCAGATAAGTGATAAAGCATCAAAAAAAAAAAAAAAAAAGCTTATGGGTTTCTTTGTTGTTGTTTTTTTTTGTTTTGTTTTTTTACACTCTACAATTTTCGCCAGTAGATTTAAATGACAAGGCCATAAGTTTATTTCTCCACTTCAGCAGTACTTGCATACACCAAATTTTACAGATGTATTCCTATCTATATTCTGAAGGTTATTACTGAGGGGTTTGTTGATATATCATTCACCTGGTTTTATTATTGTACTTTATTTCCTTCTGTATATTTCAATTACATATTTTAAAGGCAGTTTTCTTAAAAAGAGCTTGTTTCTCCATTTCAGCAGCACTTACATGCACCAAATTTTACAGTTTTATTACTATTTATATACTGAAGGTTTTTATAGAGGGGTTTGTTCATACAATATTCGCTTGATTTTATTATTACACTATCTATTTACATCTGTAGATTTCAATCACATATCTCTTAAGGCCATTTTCTCAAAATGAGTTTGTTTCTCCACTTCAGCAGGACTCACATACACCAAATTTTACAGGTTTATTCCTATCTATATTCTGAAGGTTATTACAGAAGGGTTTGTTGATATATCATTCACCTGGTTTTATTGCACTTTATCTATTTCCATCTGTACATTTCAATTACATATTTTAAAGGCAGTTTTCTCAAAATGAGTTTATCCACTTCAGCAGCACTCACATACACCAACTTTTACAGTTTTATTCCCATCTATATTCTGAAGGTTTTTACTGAGGGGTTTGTTCATATATCATTCACACTGATAAAAATCGCATTTTATTCCTAAAATATGGTGAAAATGTTTTTTGGGGGTTTTTTTTTTCCAGACCTTGGCAGTATTTTCTGATTTATGCAATGATAAAGAGATATCAAAAATCCCTTCTGTAAAAACCTCCAAGACGTCAGCAAACTAGGAATTTTGAACCCGGCTTTATCCAGTGTTCAGATTTATTCTCTGGAAATGTTTGCAAATGAGTGCATATTTAATTAGAAAATGCCTCATTTGCTTATTTAAACATAACATTTCCGTAATACAAAACAATTCTCTCAAATGTACTGTGATTAACCAACTGGGGAAAGTATGATGATATCCATTTGTTAAATTTGTACACTATTCACCCTTGAGGTATTGCTTTAATGGAGAAAAATGTAATAGGATTTGGACTTCCAGAACCGACTGTTATGCTCCATTAGCTGACACAAAAAACAAAAACTAAAACCCCTTACAAAACACAATAGACAATTACAACGACATCCTGTCAGGCACCTCTGACCGACACGCTGAACTTCCTATCAGACAGGACAGCAGCTCATTCAAATCGGACCGACACTATAAATCAACAGATCCTACACTCATGCATACTGTACATGAAAATGACAAGAGTTTTCCCTAAAGTCGGAAGGCAAAATTCATATCAGTCATCTCCAAGACCTGGGGCCCGTTACATAAAAGGTTTAGACTAGTCTTAAAAGTTAGTCATCTAATGTTGTTCTTTAAGACTGGTCAAAAATGTTTAAAATTCGGTTGCATTAAAATGTAGATTAGTCTAAGCTGAATCCAAAATATAAGACTGATTACCCCTTGCTAGTTGGTCAAACTAGTTCTTAATACACTGTCTTAACATAGAGGCTAAGTTTATGCAACTGGCCCCAGAAGACGTAAAGTTCATGGCATCAAATCTTTGAAAGACATTCCTTTTTTGGGGACGCTCAGACCTGCTAATGCACATCTAGTTCGCTTGCTACTGAATTTTCAAACTTTGTGTTCAGAGTTATGGCTATATAATAACCAGACGGCCCAAACGCTGCAGCGGGATTCAACATCTCAGACGGGAGCCAGGCAAACGCCTTTAGAGAGAGAATAACCAGATATACGAAGGACACCTGCCCGAGTGAAGCATTAGCGCTGAATCAAAGCTCAGATTATCCCCATACCAGCGTTTATCCGTATATGAGCTTGCGCAGGGCTAAGCGCACGACTACTGGCTGCATTCAAAACACAATGTCATTCTTTTCCAGAAAACAAAGGTGCTGTCAAACTCTGAACATCTAAACACAGAGGTGCCTCGCTGTCTACATAGGCAGCTCCCTTCTGGAACATCCTACATAAGTGACGGATTTGGAGCAGCGTGTGAAGCACACGGGAGACGAGATTTCAGGAGAGTTTGACATGTTGCTAAACTAACAACGAGCTGCTTCAAGCATACAAACACAGCACTGGCTTTGGGAAAATAGCTTTAAATACACCTGAGTTTTATTTAATAATTTATAGTCAACATTTCTCTTCGCTGTGTAAAACAGACTCTCTGGACTGGATGCTTCATCATGAGGTCACTCGCTATCATTCCCAACATCAGGAGTCACTTCCTGAAATCACTGAACTGTCAGGATATTTGCCCAGGAAATGATATCATGCCAAAGGTATGCTGACACACTTGTGGTCGAGTAAGTGTTAGTGAGGACTGATAACTGCATGTTAACCCTGGAAAATCTTGCAAAGTAAGTTTCTAAACACTAGCTAAAATCACTGCCTGCTACAATGTTGTGTATCTGACCAAGCAAATAATGTTCAAACAAAATGTCACTTATAGTCTCTATGTGCCGATAGATGAGAGAAAGATGCTGGATCTGTTTTAAAGACCTTAGGTGAAAGTGAGTTTTTACATATTTTCCTATTTAAAAGACAATAGTGACTCAAAAGACTGATACTACTCTCATGAACAAGATCCTGTTATTTTTTTAATTCATTTTACTATAATGCACTATAACAGACATTGAGATATACATTTCTGCTAAAAGTGTATTTTGCCACATTCAAAACCACCACATTTTTATTTTTTTTATTGATCTAAAGTGACAGACATTTACGTAACAAAAGATTTCCATTTTAAATAACATTAATCAGAAATGTTTCTTGAGCAGCAAATCAGCATGTTAGAATGATTTCTGAAGATCATGTGACACTGAAGACTGGAGTAATGATGCTGAAAATTCAGCTTTGATCACAGCAATAAATTACATTTTTAAATATTTTAACCCCTTATCTGTCACCCGTCCTCTGTGGGACGCCTAAGTTTACTTCACTATTTTACAATAAATCCTGATCTAATCATGACAACTATATGTTTGAAAGGTCTAAGACCTCAACAGATATTTACCACTTTTTTGTTAAAAATTATGTAGAAATTATTAGACTAATTTATGACAGAGTGCACCTAAAAAATCTACATCATAACAGTAGTTCAGACCCTTGTCACAGACCATCTTCTTAGTTGCCTTTTTCCCTATCACTTAGAAATCATAAGAAAATATATCAATTGAAAACTTAAAATCTCAAAATCAGTGCTTTGAAACCCATTTAAATCAGACATTGCATTACCATGGAAATGGTACATAAATATCATGTTACAAAATGTTTTCGTTCATGAATTATAAAAAATTAAGTTTGGATAGTGCTCTATAATGTCTGTGTTCAAAACTGTGAGTGACAGTTAAGGGGTTAAATTGTAATATTTCGCAATTTTACGTTTTTTTTTTCTGTATTTTTGATCAAATAAATGCAGCCTAGGTGAGCAGAAGAGACTCTCAAAAATATATATTTTTTAAATATTTTAATTTATAGCAAACATTTGTGTAAATCATCTTTAGTTGTTGAACATGTAAGGGTGACAACAATGCTATGCTGGATTTAAATAATGCAAGTATTAAAATAAAACCAAATCCAGACCTGACCAGAAGCAGAACTTAAACCAGGTAGGGGGGTGGGTGGGTGTGTGTGTGTGTGTGTTACCTGGTGGGTTGTTCCTCCGATGGGCATGAGGGTCGTCAGGTTCAGCAAAGATACTGGAGGCCATCTTGTTTTTGCGTGCAGGCTTCTCTTCATCTGTGCCGAAGGAAATATTAGAGGCTCCGCCAGGGGGACGCAACACCCTACAAGACATGGGTCAAAAGAATGACGCCCAACAAATCAATTACACATAGTAGAAAAATGAACAGCACATATTGCATGAAGAAAACAAAGTGGGACTTTATGATGCATGCACCATGCAGCGGTAGAGATGTGTCAACGGTAGAGATTTAAATCCATGATAACAGCAGAAATGACCTTTTTACATCGTTTACATGTCAGAACAGGGAAGCAACATGAAAAATTCAAAGCAGCGCACGTCATAAACAAGTCACGAGTTTAGTCATTTATGACTGACAAACAATCATGCTGCTGGTGCATTCATATAGAATTTTGCTTAGCAGTTTTTCTTCTGATAGTGTTTCCTTTATTTAACAAAATATCAGAAGTCTATTTTCATAAGCTCAGAGTAATAGAAAGTGAAAATTAAGACAATTACATACAATAATTTAAGATTTTCCATAAAAACATAGCAATTATATACGGTCTTTCAGTTTGATATGACATGAAATCTTTCAAAAAGGCTTTTAATTTTTTTTTCCTGTTACCTAATATCAGTTTAAAGAAGGACAGTTCAATAAAATGCTTTTTAGTCAATGGAGTCTTACAAAAATCATATTAGTTTTACAAAATGACCTTTTAATAAATAAAAACATTGAATATGCAGAATACATTTATGCATTTGGCAGATACTTTAATCCAAATTGACCTCATCAGTTCATGCATGCACAGGAAATCGAACCCATGACCTTTGCATTGCCCTATGATTTGACCTACATGAATACACATTACCACATAATTAATAAAATATGCACAATACTGAGAGCAAGAATACCTATGCTGTGATGTAAATTTGTTATGGTGATATTAAGTGACTCATACAACGAATGACTTGGGTCATATCACCCAAGGCTAAACTGACACACACAAACACACACACACACACACAGCTGACCAGACCAGAGCTCATCTGCTCACACCAAGTGCAGATTCCAGTGTTGGATGGTTTTCATTCAGCACATATGTTGATTCATTAAAAAGACATGAGGGCGGGTGTGGACCGACCCGGATGAAAAGCAGCAGACCTGTGATTGATGCGGTCGAGGGAAGCCCTAATCAATGCTTTTGAAAAGAGCAATGCTGATCTCAACACCCCTCCCTCCCGCACAGAACGAGACCAGCTGACACCCGCCGGCAGCTGTCAGGGTCGCCTCCATCCCAACGCAACTTTCTGCTCCTTTTGTCAAAGGAATCGACGGTGCGGCGATTATAAAACCATCCAGTGCCGTCTGGATGTACTGGTTAAACAGCTAATGCCTTAACCAGACTAAAGCTCGGGATCAGATCAGGGGACTTTATTAGAGAAGAAGGCCGTTCGCTCAAGACCCCACCCAACCGACACGGGAGACACATGGCATTAAAAATCCCTCCTCAAGCCCAAGATGCATGCCGAAAACATCCCTAAATCAGACCGAGTGACCAATAAACACGCCTGCTCTCGGCTTGACCTACATTTCTGGCCGTTCCACTGAGGGAAACCCCAGACATGCAGGATTTAAAGACTAAAACTGGGGAAAATGGCAGGGAAAAGAGCTTCAAAGGTGGTGGTGAGGGTGGCAACATGTTGCAGCAAGACCCAAAAGCAGGATGTGTTGTATTAGGATTAACATACTAGACAATGCCATGATCCTCATTTAAAAGCAACAAGATCCAACCTTGTTTCCTGTGCATCAGGCGGAAACAAAAGCCACTGCAACATTTTTGACATGCAAATGCCTCAGTGCATCTCCATCCCTCCTTTGAAAGTTACAAATGATATCATTTCTGGACACAAAAATGCGCCTAAAAAAAAATCAGTTAGTTTGGATCGCAAAGTCCTTTGGCTAGACAAACCTTCCACTGGCTGGCTGGACGAAATTCAGTGCATCTGTTCCAACCCTAGTATCAGAAACCTTTTAAGGACAATGGAGCGTGTATTTTTGGGCCAGAGCTCGAGGTTACACTGACTGAACAGTCAGATGACTGGGATTAAACTGATAAAAAAAATAAGTAGCAAAGCAAGCATCTATTCATGAAAACAACGCAATGCACAATGTAAATCAACTTTAAAGCAAATCACCCAGTTTGAGATGGCAGTGGCAGCCTGCCAGCCCCATTCCTTTATGCTGGGTGAAGTTTGGGCACCATCCACATCAAAACACCAGACATCACATCAAACTACATGCATACAATGAGCCTGGAGTGAATCTCGGATCAGAAAAAGGGTGGATGGGTCTTCATGGCCATGAGGAAGAGGATGATGATGGTGGTGGCAGACAGTCTGGGTTAATTCAGACCAAACGAAAACGTGAAATCGATCCAAATCCATTAAATCCTCGTATTCAGGCTGATAAGCTTCATTTGCGAGCATGCATTGGAGCAGGAATCCATCCATCAGGCCACCACCATCATCATCCTCATCCTCATCACCTCCAGCTCTTCTTTTGTCTCGCTTCTGATCGCAACAAACCCCGTTAAATGCGTTTACCTGGAGCTGTTTTTGGCACCAGGCTCCATGCCTTGGAAGGTGGTCGTCGTAGTCATGTTGAGCGGGTAATGTGCTCGCTAAACCGCGTTAGAAAGCCTTCAGCTGGACTGAATTCGCTTAAGTCCTTTATCCCGCATAGACTCCACCCGGACCAGCTGAAATCCGAGCGCGGCGGAGCGGCCCTTTAGACCAGCCCACGAAGCCCCGCCCACTGCCGCGACGCGCCACCTGATTGGGCGGAGGACAGCGGACCCTGGCGTTTGATTGGAGGATTGGCCGTCATTCAGACAACAGCCTTCATCGGTTAGTGTGATGTAGTTTACTGCAAAATCATCCATAGGATATTGACTAAAACGTGTTATGCCAATATATTACTATATAATATATAGCATATATATTATACTAACTTGATTTTTCATTCTAGTATTTTAAAATATATTAAAGTTCCTTAGAGTTACTAATCCAAAGCACCTATATTAATACATATTATAGTCATTTTAGTTAAAAAGAAATCATTTGAATCATATTTTTAATTAATCAAAGTACAATGGATTCTAATTATATCTAACGATAATAATTCACTTAACTTAAGAATAATTGCTAAAATTGTGCAAATTAAAAAATATATATAATTGTTTAGAATGCAAAAACAATACATGACCCTGGACCACAAAACCAGTCATAAGGGTCTTTTTTTTTTTTTGGAAACTGAGATTTGTACATCATCTGAAAGCTGAATAAATATTGATGTATGGTTTGTTAGGATAGTACAATATTTGTCCGAGATACTAGTATTTGAAAATCCAGAATCTGAGTGCAAAAAAAAAAAATAAAAATATTGAGAAAATCGCCTTTTTAGTTGTTCTTAGCAATGCATATTACTAATCAAAACTTAAGTTTTGATATATTTACAGTAGGAGATTTACAACATATCTTCATGGAACATGATCTTTACTTCATATCCTAATGATTTTTGGCATAAAAGTAAATAATTTTGACACATACAATATGCTACAAAAATACCCGTGCTGCTTATGACTGGTTTTGTGTTCCACAAAGATTCAACGCAATGACTAAAACACACTGACAGTTTGATAAAAAGAGAATATTTTATTTTAACAAGAGTTTAGACAATGCTTGACTTGTCTGAAACATGAATTCCCTCGTTCGTACTCGAGTCAAAACATGTTTAACACAAGTTACGCACTATACATGACCACTACAAAAAAAAAAAAAAAAAAGTTGTAAAACCAATTTGTCTGAATGGAAAACAGAAAATCAATCTGAACTGCAGGTTTGTCTGCTTTAAGTATAATAGGAGCAGAACATTTCTCTATTATTTCTTGAAACGCAATTTCGGAAAAGCCTGTGTGCTCGTATTCGAACCAGAACAAAACCCTGAACTCAAACACACGGCTCTTATCCTCAATGATTATTAAGGGGGAACATATATTAGTTGGTCTGTACACAGATGACTGTCTGCATGATGGTCTAGCGATAGCTCGTTCAAAGACTTGGGCTTAACATATCAGATTTTACGGCAATTAACAATCCCAATGTAATAATTACTGTAGCAGAAACCCTTTATGTACAAAATGAAAGAAAAAGATGATGAACTGAAAACACTATACAACAGCAGTTACAGATAACCATGAGGAGAACCAGGAACAGAGAGAGAGAGAGAGAGGCGCAGAGAGATGGGTCGGGGTCGCTAGAGTCGTCCGATTCAGATGTGTCCTCCTGTCTGTTGCTGGAAAACGTCAATTGTGTCTTCATCCTCCATTTCCAACTGCGGAAGAACAACATGAGGTCGTGTATTATTCACTATTATTAATAAACACAAGCGATGTGAGGTCAGTAGAGAGTCACATGAGGACAGCCCTTTCAGAATTCCCAAGACTTCCTGTTGACTCTGAAATTGACACCTATCTGCTGTAATTACAGTTCACTCCTATCCCATGATGCAGCTGCACAATGATGCTGTCAGGCCAGATTTATTCAGTGGGCGAGATGCGGTCTATTATGTTTGAAAAAAAAACCCTGGTTTTCTTGCCTAAATGTTCATCTGAGAGCACACATGACGCCTGCTCTTTCTACATCAAACAACAAAAGCTTTAAAGTCAACATGAAATGCTTTTAACTTCCAATCTGAGAAAACAAGAGCAGGACTTTATCCACCAGCATTTGATTGGATACTAAAAAGTGGCCTATGATATGGTTTTTCAATGACAATACAAACTGGATTCTGATTATTATACTAATTTCATACTGTAATAAACGTTAACATTGTTTTTAAATGGCCATAAATGAAAAATTAAATGTTCATAAATTAGGCAATACAAGAAAAACTACAATATTCTACAAATTCATATAGAATTTTATATACATTTATATTTGTAATGCATACATATATATATATATGTTTGCATAATATATGTGTGTGTTCTGTGTATATTGTGTATATATAAAGACACACACATACCCTATATATTTTGAAAATATTTACATGTATTTACATGTCTATATTTATATTCATATAATTTATATTATAAATAAATACATTTAATATATAAAAATAACATATTTCTCTGAAATATATACATGCATCTGTGTGAAATATATATATGCATATATTATGTAAACAAAAACTTTTATTTTGGATGCGATTAATCGCGATTAATCGTTTGACAGCACTAATAAATACATATCTATATCTATATCTATATATGTGTGTGTGTGTGTGTGTGTGTGTATCTATATATATATGTGTGTGTGTGTGTGTGTGTATATCTATATATATATGTGTGTGTGTATATATATATATATATATATATATATATGTGTGTGTGTGTATACACACACACACACACACACACACATATATATAGATATACACACACACACACACACACACACATATACATATATATATATATATATATATATATATATATACACACACACCTTTGTGTATATACACAGCTTTGAAGCAATATTGTGCAAAGGGCTACACAAACATGAATCGAGCTGAATATAAAAATATATTTTAATTACAAATTACAAAATACAAATGTTTTTTCATTGCAGTAACTGACAGTTGGGAAGGAACCTACGTAATTATCGTGAAAACAATGCAATTAGGCTTCATTTTCTTAATGTTCTTAACAATGCCATTAAGCTTTATTTTAATGAGCTCGATATTCACAAACAGGTTTTACGAGCTTTGCCTTTTACTTTACAATGAGCAGGTTTAATGTGGACTCCGTGTGTCTAAAAACACCTGTGCGGAGTGATGTCACGGTTAGAAGCACAGGTGGACACAGAGTGAAAGGCAGTGATGTCATACCTGTGCGGGCGTGTCTGTTTCGTTGATCGGCTGTCCGTCAAACCGGAATCGAATCTGCCTCATTGTCAGTCCCTGGAAACACAAACAAACATCAGTCCAGTGATTCAGGAGCGGCACGGCACCGAGGCCATTTCATACTTTCAGTTTTCATTTGCATTTTAGTAAAACCTTTAGTAAGTTTATGTGCTTTTGACATTATTATTCATTTTTTATTATTATTATTTAGGCTTACTTTATTTTTTAGTTTTAGTTTTTATTTATTTTATTTACAGTTGAACAAAGAAAATTAAAGTTTCATCTAATATTTATATCTTATTTCAGCTTTATTTGAATTAACAATTTTTTTTAATAGTTTTAGTTAATGAACCCTGCTGAAAACTGAATAAATACTGAATTACAAATGAATTAGACTGTTTGTTTTTTTTAATTAATCAATTGGCAACTTAGTCTCAAAAGACGTTATTACGCTCAAAATTGTACTATTATTTATATACTGCTTTAGTTTTTATTAATATTTTGGACTAACTTTTATTTCTATACTCTCATTTTCATTTGAATTTTAGTTATATTTTAGTTACATTTTATTAATTTTATGTCCTTTTGATTTTTTTTTTTTTTTAAATTCTTACTATTTAGGTTTATTTTTTTATTTCATTTTTTTTTTTAATTTACAGTTAGTCATTTTACTGCTTTGACTTTAACTAAATCAAAATTCGAAATGTTGCCTTGACATCTAAGTGAAACTGACCCTCGGTTTCACAGACAAGGCTTAAGTCTAGTCCTAGACTAAAATACAAGTCTGAGCTGTTTCAGCTGAAATAAACTTGCCCTGACTGATCTTAAAATATATCAGTGCCTTTGTTTTGTCTCAAGATGCACACCAGTAATGTTTTTCTCTAAGCGTATTTATAAAAAATGACTTAAATGTCCTAATTGAACTATGGCCTAATCCTGGCTTAGTCTAAGCCCTGTCTGTGAAACCAGGCCTAAGTGTTTCATCTAATATTTATATTTTATTTTAGCTTTATTTGAATTCACAAAAAAAATGTTTTAATAGTTTTAGTTAACAAACTCTACTGAAAACTGAATAAATCCTGAATCCTGAATGAATGAATCAATTAGACTGGTTCTTTTTAATAAATCGACTGGCTACTCCAAAAGCCGTTAAAACGCTCAAAAGCAACATTAAAATGCTAATCTGAAGGTACATCCACAGCATCCGACATCTTAGCGGACGTCCCACCCCTCAAAGGGATGATGACGGCTGATCAGCTGAAACCTCAAGCCTTCATATGTATTTTCCGCTGTTGACAAGGATTTCCTGACGTCTGAATGAACATGAACCTCAGGGCAGGGACACTTCCTTCCCCACGAGCCAGTAAACGCTGTCCTACTTCTGCCGGCGAAACTCACAGCCCCACAATGAGATTAAACCCTCCGCCTCTGCCAGGAAAACATGTTAGTGACCTAAAGATCACGCGTCTCCTCGCGGAGCATCTTAACCTCGTGTGTTGACAGCGCTGTTAATAAAGCCTGCTTGTGCTCATGGACATGAAGACTGTGAAGTGTCAAACTGAGCAGATACAGTGATCAAGCGTCTCTTTCTTTGTCATACGCGAACATTAGAGTCATTGTTCTCTCTCGAACCCTCTCTTGACATGGAAGAAAGCTTGGGCCGGACGCGCAGGACCATTAAGCGGACATGAGGGAGTGATAAAGCCAGCAGACGGTAAGACTGTTGAGGAAATACAGGGATGCGGGAGTGTTTATTGATCAGACTGAAGAGCTTTTGCGCAGATGGCCGTAACCGTCTTGCAGACTGAGCACTGCTGCAACCCATCGGACACACTCACACTCAGATTAATACAGTCTGCTTCAGTCCTTTCTCAATGGCTTTGATTTGTGTTATATTGAGGATGAGCCAGGCTCAGATACTGTTTGTTTCTTCATGTCATGTCCTGTGTAGAACGACATTAGTTATCAAATATCAGTCCTTCTTATTCTTGCAATTTGTAGGCAGTACATAAACACACAAACAAATGTTTAGGTTACAGTTGCATCCATTTCTGAATAAATAATTTAAATTTCAAAGCTTTTAACACGGTGTTTCTTCATTTTAAAGAACGTTATTAACTGAAGCCTTGATTTCTGTGAAATTGATAAAAATGAAGCAAGCTTATGATTAAAAAGAGCAAATATCTGCCGGCAGACTTGGAAAAATGAACTTAATTCAAAAGTAAAACAAGTTTTCATTCCCCGCTGATAGACATTTGCTCTTGTTTTAAACATAAACTTGCTTAATTTTATTCAGCTTTTCAGAAAACAAGACTTCATATCTTCATTTGGCTTCTCACGTAAATGTTTTATCTTGATTAAGGATGTTTAGATATTTTTGTTGGAAAACAAGATGTTCATTTTTTGCAGTGTGTGCAACATTTAATGCCACTACTTTATCAATTCAAGACTTTCTGCTCCGATTTAATACATTTTTAAGGTCTTAATTTGTGAAATGGTGAATTGAAACTCTCTAAGACACGCAGAAACCCTGGAAAGGAGGCCAAGGAACATCTGAACGTAAAAAATGGTAAGTTCATGCTTCAGATACTAAGTGCGTGCATCAAAAGATGATATTTTATTACGGAGTATATCTTCAAAACATGTTGTGCCACTGTTGAACTGTTTTGTGATACTGAAATGAAATGTTCTCCAAAACTGGAAAAATAAAGGAAAATTATATACAAATCATACCTGCAAATGCAGATTTGAGGTGGGGGGGGGGGAGAACTGGCTAGTTTTTTTTAATGAAATGAGAAAAAATTTTGTTAAATTGATCCATTTGGATTTTTTTTAAATGACACTTTCGGTCAGTGTATTTTAGTCATATATAAACTGTTTTTTAATGTATGTACAGCTTACAATGTAGATGGGTGCTGCCGTTTTTTTTTTTTTCATGAGACTGTTTCGGGATTTGCTTATTTCTTTTCTCTTTTTTGTGTTGTTTTTGTATGCATGAGTTGGTATGTTGCCTTGTACATTTTTTACACAAACATCTTTTTTGTATAATTATTTAAAAAGGGCTGTTTCTGCTTAGAATTGACCAAAATGTCATTTCTAAACCCTGTTCATTATATTTCATGTTGTTGCACTGTATTATTGTTGTTGGTCTTTTGTTGACAAAGAAGTCAAATGCTATTGTAGTTCTTCAATATGACAATGAAGAAATTACAATAGGCTTCTGTATTTTGGGCACAAACTCTAACATGTGACCCTGGATCACAAAACCAGTCTTAAGTGGCTGGGGTATATTTGTAGCAATAGCCAAAAATACACTGTATGGGTCAAAATGATCAATTTTTCTTTTATGCCAAAAATCATTTGGATATTAAGTAAAGATCATGTTCCATGAAAATATTTTGTCAATTTCTTACCGTAAATATAACAAAACTTCATTTTTGATCAGTAATTTGCATTGCTAAGAACTTCATTTGGACAACTTTAAAGGAGATTTTCTCAATATTTTGATTTTTTTGCACACTCAGATTCCAGATTTTCAAATAGTTGTTTCTCAGCCAAATATTGTCCTATCATAACAAACCACACATCAATGGCTTATTAAATAAATAAAAGCTTATTTATTCAGCTTTCATGTGATGTATAAATCTCAATTTTGAAAAATTGACACTTATGACTGATTTTGTGGTCCAGGGTCACATATGTGCAGCCAGGACTACAAAAAGTTGTCGGGATGGTAAGTTTTCAGTCTTATAGCTGATACAAGCTCACAGAGGAGATTGTGTGACTTCGTTTAACATGATCGATGTGTGTGTGTGTGCATGTGTGTGTGTGTGTCCGACCGTGTCCTCACCTGTCTCTCACAGTAGGCCTTCATAAGCTTGCTGAGGGGTGTGTGTCTCTTGATTTTAAACTGGACCACTGACCCGTCCTGTCCCGCCACCTTCAGATTGATGTGGTCGTTGTTCTCTGTCTTTACCCCTTCCTGAGAAATCAAAAACACATATGTACAAACATAAAAGTTTATGAGATATTACATCATTCTTCCTTGCATATTTTATGAACACATTTCACTTGCAATGGTTAAATTAAATTATTGATGGACATATTGGTCAACCGCTACACAACATCCACATAAAATACTGTAATATTCTAAATAATGGCTCAGTCATCTATAATTTATCAGTAGGAGTGCTGTTTGTAGTTTGATGATTAAAATAGAAAGTGAATTCATGTTATAATCACATGATAATAACATGAACAGGGCAAGCCAGAGGCTTACATGTGACTCTCATAGTCAGCACAGACACTAATTTATATGCTCTTTACTATATGAGGTACACAATATGATGCGGTCTTATGAAAAAAAAATCATAATTTTCATAATGCATATAAATGCTGTCCATCACAAACCTGAGAAAAATGACCAAAGGAACCTATACATGATCTAAAAATAACTAGTTTCCAGTCTTGGTCATTGTACATGTATCTCCAAATTAAACAGCAGCATCTTTTATGTTTGAAAATTCACTCCAACAATAAACAAATGCACATGCTCATCTCTGTGGTGGTTATTTGTGTCTTTGAGTTTTATTAGCATTATTGTGCACGAGCTGCAGTGTTTCACGTGATGAATGGATTCAAATGAGAGCATCAACAGAGAAATAGTTTCCATCAGGACTTAGTCAACAAATACTCAGAGCTCTCGCGCTTAACGCGTTTCTATCAGCACTAAACCTGATATAAAAATCGTGTGACCGCGTTTTCTCCTTAATATTTTAATTTGAACGCGTCTGCGTGTGTCGCGCGCGCTGCGAGCTCTTCACGCGCGTTCACACGTCTTCTTCCGGTGTTTCTGTGGCGGCAGTTACAGTATTTATCCACTACGCGCGATATTTCACATTAAAAATCAAACCATCTGCGCACTCGCGTGTTTTCGCGAGGCCTCGGACGCTAACTAATCATAAATAACCCCTTTGTTTTTAAACGCCACTCACCTTGGGTTTCTCGTCGGCCATGGTTATTGTATTTGCGCTTCTCTACGCCGCCACACAAAGACTCCGCGGGAACGCGCACGTCCGCGCCCCCGATTAAAAACAGCCGTGGCGTGCGCGATCCCGAGAGGCGCGTCCGTTGACCGCGCTCCGTCGCGATTGGCCAGAGCGGGTGTCACGTGATGCCATGCGCGGCACCGGGGAGCCAGGGGGGAAACATGCACGCGCATTCGTGCACAACATCTTTTCTTGAAAAAAAACGTTGGACCAAATATGAACAGAAATAACACAAAATGATGATTGTTTAACAGTGAATATCATATATAATCAGATATTTGACACGGGCCTCGGTGTGGATTGAGTGTTAATTGTGTTGATTCTGAGGGAATGATCCGGTTCTCCTCACTCTGGACACTGAAGGGGAACGGAAGCCATTTTGTTCTTCATGTATTTCACAGATCGAGCTGAACGTACCTCAGCCGTTATTGATTAATAACTCAAAACCAGTGTGAGGAAACTACAACTAATACGTGATATATGTTACACTAAAATCATACTCAACCTCTTATAAGAAACATTTTACCGCAATGAAATGACACTAGGCTATATATATATATATATATATATATATATATATATATATATATATATATTAGACAGTACATAAAACGGCATAGTATTTTAAAGAAACACTGCAATCTGTAGTATTGAAATCTGTATTGAAAGTTTTATTTTAGTTATATCAAGTGATGAAAAACACGGCATATTAAAAAAAATCGAAATTAAAAATTAAAAAATATCCTATCAAAAGTAAGGGAACAGTGTTAATTATATTGTTAATGACATACTAGAACAGTGTTATTTATTTATTTAGCCTTTACAAACACTGACCCTAATTTTAAGCTAAAACAGATCATATTAAAATATGTAGCGTTTTTGCAGCTTATAATTAAATATTACTTAATGTTCATTCAATTTTTTAGTCTATGATTCAATCAGCCAGGATTGTCCTCGGACCACTGCAATACTTTCACGGGCCAGCAGGGGTCCAGACTAGAAGACAACGCCAACGGGTTTGTACGGCCCAAAATAGTAATAATAATAAAAATAAAATAAAAAATTTAAAAAAGTCTTATTATTATTATTTTATTTTTTTGCTTAATGCTTAATGGAAACATGAAAACGTTTGTGAATGGCATGTTTTGTCATTAAACACTGCTGATAATTCCGAAACATTTGGCAATTCGTAATAATAATTTTTTAAAAAAGCGCATTATTTATATACCAGTTTATTGCGCTGCTTGGTATTTTGCTCAGGCGTTCATTGAGTTGTACTAACCGCGCAGGCATCAGGGTCCTTCAGACTCATGGCGCTCGATTCTGAGCGCTGCGTGTATTGAATATTATTTAGATCATACAGCTGTATAACATTATACTTTCGCTATTATTCGTGAGGATTTAATATCTCGATGTCATGGAGGAGGTGGATGTAGAGCCCAGTACCACGGTAACTGCTGATTTGTACTCTTTCGTCTGTGCATATGAATATTAATGGACGGTACAAGTATTTATATGTGAAGAATACGCATGTGGGACATTTATAAAGTAGCTCTGAGGTGTTACTATGGTATCTGAAGGTAATATCATGATATATGTGATATATACCGTTGCACTAAATTATTATATTTATTTGGAGTACTATGGTGTATATTAAATATACCATGTGTATTTGTATCTATCTATCTATCTATCTATCTATATATATATATATAATGTGTTTCTTGCAGCTCATTCCCGGCGCTGGATTTCATCAGAAGCACTTGGGTTTTGAATGGGGTCCTGGAGATCTGTTAGTCTATGAGACAAACTACAGACTGCAAGGTATTCATATCCACTCTGGAAAGACTCTTTACTCTGTTAATGTGTGAACGAGGGATGATGAAGTGAAGGCTGTCGAATCCTCATCAGTGTGTTGTGTTTCTGCTCAGGTCCGAGGTCTGCAGGCTCTCCGTCCGTCCACATCGTGAGGAAAGATGAAGACATCTGCTCTCCCATCCTGCGCAAACTCTTCAACGAGTCCCATCTCATCTTCGTGGGGCTGCAGAAAATCAAAGAGGACGTGCCCAGCAAAAACAAGAAGTCACAGTGAGTGCTTGATAGTGTGGAGGTGCATGAAGGCAGACACGCTTCTGCTGAGATGATCCGATCTGTTGTTGTCTCCTGCAGGTTTGTGAGCATCAGTAAGAACTACAGGTCTGTGATCAGAGCCTGTATGGAGGAGCTGCAGCAGAACGCAGGTAAACATCACATGACTCTCATCACACACACACACACACTCGAGGAAGATGAAGCTCTTGATCAGCTGATCGCGGTTTCTTTCTCTTTTCAGTTTCAACACAAGATGGTTCTTTAGCGTCACAGTATGGAGATCAGGTACACAGGCTAAGATCGACATCGAATCAAAACTCACTGATTTATTGTATTTGTATAATGTCTAATTGTCCGATAATTGGTATGCAGTTTCAGTTTCACACAGTTTCATTCTAATCAGTGTTGGTATCGTTATCTAAAACTATCAAAAAACATTTTCGCTAATTGAAATAAAACAAAAAAATATCTAAATATTAAATGCGAAAACCTAAATTGAATGAAAAAGTTGCCTTGGCATTTAATAGAAATAAAATAAATTTAAGTTGCAATATAAAATGACTAAAACTTAAATAAAAATGAATAAACATTAAATAGAAATATTAAAAAACAGCAAAATACCAGATTTTGTAGTTATTTAGGATGCTTCGTTTTATAATAAGTCATTAGATCACAACAATGAAAACAATTTTCATGCATTCTGAATGTTATTTTATATGCTTTATTATGTAAAGATAAATTAATGTTTAGACTACTACAATACAACCATAAAAATGCATGCATTCTGAATCTTATTTTACATGCTTTATTTTATAAAAAGTTTCATCGACTATGATTATAACAATAAAAACATTATGCATGCATTCTGATTTTTTTATGTGCTTAATTTTAGAAAGATAAATTTATTGTTCAATTACAAAATTAAAACAATATGCATGTATTCTAAATATTTTAGATGCTTTCTAAAGATAAATTTATCATTAATTACAACAATAAAAACATTATATTCATGCATTCTGAATATTTAAAAAATAATAAATAAAAGTTATAAAAGCAATGATGCATTTTTCTAAAGGTAAAAATGTCTTTGTAATTTTTTTTTATTGCTCTGATTCTGATATGATGAAGGTCACATGAGCAGAGAAAAATAATATTATGATCTTATCAAACCCTGATGGATAAAGTCAAGTCCTGTCCTCATGATTTTCAACCTAATGCTCTGTTTGACTCAGAAATACGTCAAATTACTGAAGTGAAATATTTGTGTGATCTCTCCAGGTCTCTATTCTCTTGGCGATCGAGCTCATATGGAACTTGTGTGAGGTTCTCTTCATCGACGCAGCTCCAGGTAGAGACGGCCAAAACTGTCAGAAACCTAGATTCCAGCAGGCCATTTGATCCTAGTTTTTCTGATTTGATCTTGTTGCAACGTTGCAGCTGGATCTCTGTTGCTCCACCTGCTGGATTGGGTGCGTCTGCACAAGTCGGATGTGGACACGAGAGCGCGAGAGGTGTTACAGAGCAACAGCCCCGCCCAGCATCAGTCCTACTGGGACGTGGTACGAAACACATGACCCCTGACCTCCAGAACATCTGAACATCGTCATCCGTGTCCTTACGTACGTGTGTGTGTGTGTGTGTGTGTGCAGGTGATCAGTTTAGTCCTGCAGGGCCGTACGGATGAAGCCCGTCAGGTGCTGTCCAGACAGGCATCTCTGCGGGCGAAGAGCAGCTCTGTGTTCAAACGCATGGACGGCCTGTTACAGACCATGCCCATATTTAACGTACGTACATCAGGACACAACGTGCATCTGACACACTTTTCCTAAACCTGTTAAGAACATGTTCCATTTCACCCCCAAAATCAGAAGAAATTACATGTTACTCAAGAAAATGAAGCATATTTTAAGATTTCATTGCATATTTTAATCATTTGAATGACAATTAAGCACATTTGAACTCTAAATTCTTAATACTGCAATGCAAAAAATGCATTAACAAATAATATTACACTACCGGTCAAATGTTTGGGGTCAGTAAGATCAAATCAGTATATTAGAATGATTTCTGAAGGATCATGTGATACTGAAGACTGGAGTAATGATGCTGAAAATTCAGCTTTGATCACAGAAATACATTACATTTTACTATATATTAGAATAGTAATTAGTTATTTTAAATTATAATAGTATTTCACGCTATTACTGTTTTTACTATGTTTTTGATGAACTAAATGCTGCTTTGGTGAACAGAAGAGACTCCTTTCAAAATATTTTACATCTTCTGACCCTAAAATGTGAACAGTATTGTAAATATTATAATATATTAATTAAAACGATATGTATAAAATATATTTAATTGTATTTTATTTGAATATTGAATTGATGTAAATTATGTAAAACAAAATACATTAAAATAATTTATTCACAATTGGGAACTACAGAAAAACTTAAAAGTAAAGTATAAATTAAAAATATAATGAAAAATTAAATGCAAAAATGTTATTTTTGTCATTTTCTGTGTAAAATAGTATATTTTATGTTTTCTGTTAAATTTTGGGGTGAAACATAACCTATTTTTGGGAGGTTTACCCTTAACTTTAGAGCTCATCGCTTTTATAAAACATTGTCACTATAAAAATTGCTAAAGTAATTGAACTCTGCGTGTGTTTGTTGGTGCAGCCCGCAGGCACTCAAACGCTGACCGAGTTTGATGTCAAATGGAGGCACTGGCACGAGGAGTGTGACCGCTGTCTCCAAGACAACACCTTCGCTAGCAACCGTCACCTGGAGACCATCTGCAAGGTGAAGAGTCCCGACCTCTGATGAGCTCTGATCGAGTTTGCTGAGAGCGCGTGATCCTGACTCTGTCTGTCTCTGTCAGATCCTGGTTGGTGATGAGGACACGTTACTGGAGCAGAAGGAGCTGCTGAGCACCTGGTATCACTTCCTGGTCACACGGCTGCTCTTCACTCATCCTACAATCAAACCGCCCGATCTGCACTACTACGCACAAGTACAGACAACCAGTTATATATCAGTGGCACTGAGATACTGTTCTAGTTTTTATTCATATTTTTATTTTTTAGATTTTGTTTTCTTTTTATTTATTTTTAATTGTCTATCTAGTTTTATTAATTTTTATTTCATTTTTAGTATATCAAGTTAAACAAAATTATGTAAAATATTTTTTTTTTTTTACTATTTACTGTTTGATTTTATTTTAGATAAAGTTTATTTTAATAGTTTTAATTAGTTTCTTTTTTGTTTTTAATTTTCTTTTTCATTTTTGGAGTTGTTATTATTATTATTATTTTATTAAAATTCTTGCTTTGGCAACTAGCTGAAATAAAAAAAATATATATATATATATATATATAAATTTTTCAGTTAATGTTTATTTTATTTTTATATTAATTTATTTTAATGTTTTCCTTTTAAAGTTTTAGTACTTTTGATTTGTTTGTCATTTTTAATTATTTGTCTTTTATTTGTCTATAGTTGTTTTGTCTATAGTTTTCTTCTATTTGTCTGTAGTTTTTTTTTACTGCTTTTTGTTATTGTTTATTTATTCCTATTTTGGTTTATTATGGTTATTTTAGTATATTAGTAAATGAAAATGAGAAAATTAGAAATGTTGCCTTGACAACTATTATTTTAATATGTTTCAGTTAAAGTTTTTCATACTTTGAATTTTTATTTTTATATATAAAATAATCAAGTTAAATAAAAATTAAAATTGTTGCTTTGACTACTAGCAGAATAAAACTGTGTTTTTATGGTTTTAGCTAACTATAATAACCCAACATGCAGCACAAGTAAAGCTGCCTGATATCATTCAAACAGCTGACAATTAGTCATGATATCTGAACCGGATTTGATAGATTTCACTGTGAATAAATCTATAAACTCCAGCTGTCCAGCTCCATATGTCATACTCACCCTGTGCTTGCGTTGCAGTCGAGCATGACCATGTTTCTGGGTCCACGGGCGTCTCCGGAGCCTCTGGACATCATCCTGCTGTCGGCCTTTGAGTTTGACCTGCATCAGGTGATCAAAGACTGCAGGTGTGTTAACACTCTCTCAGTACAGACACACATTCAGAAGAAGAGTCTGTGAATCCTCCAAACTAACTCAGACGTTTGATGTTTCTGCAGCATCGCGCTCAATAACTGGTGGTTCGTGGCTCACCTGACGGACCTTCTGGATCACTGCAAACTTCTGCAGTCGCACAACCTCCAGTGCGTATCTCACATCAGATCTGACAGACACTTATAACATCGGTCAAGATTTCTTGCCCAAAAAAAGTCACATTTTAGTGTTTTTAGGAACATTTTCCATTCATATATGTAAATGAACTAAGCCTACAGATTCATGTGGCTCTTTGAGATGGTTTTGGTTGATTTGATGCTCATAACTCTGTTCTGGTTTTGTGTTTTTGTAGTTTTGGGTCTAATCTGCGTGAGTTTCTGGTTTTGGAGTACGCCTCGGGTCTCTTCACACATCACAGGTGATTGAAAACCATTATTTAGCTCTGCAGACTGAGGACTGAAGTGTTCAATCTCATGAAAACAAGTCTAGATCACACTTTACCCTAAAAGAACAATAAGAAACTATATTTTCCAAAAAAATATTTTTATCAAGTTATATAGTAACTTTCATGACAGCAAATTTCCCCATCATTGTAAAGCATTATTTTCTTTATGCAAAATAATAATTATTATAAATGTATATTTAAACTATTACATTTTTATACAACTATTAATTAATATATTCATTAATATTTTAATATTCAGTTATATATTTTTTACATTTCATAATTGTAGATATATTTAATATATAATATAAACATGTTCATTTATAATAATACAAATTTGTTAATGTATTATTTATTTATTAAAGAAATATAAAAAAATTTAAAATTATTTAAAATTATTTAATTTAATTTAAAAATGTAAAATTATTTAATTATTAAAGAAATATAATTTATTACATAATATATAATAATTTAAATTAATTTATATTTTGTCTATATATAATGGATCATATATATATATATATATATATATGTATGTATGTATGTATATGTGTGTGTGTGTGTGTGTATATATATATATATATATATATATATAAACAGTTATTTGAATTTTCATTTACTATAATTATTTTTTAATATGACTCGCTTATTCTTGACTCTGAGTGAATCTTGATTTACCCAATAATCGGATCCAATAATGAACTGCTCCGAATAATGTATTTATCATACATGCGTGTGTGTTAGTCTGTGGCAGCTGGCGGTGGATTATTTCGATCACTGTCCTGAGTTCGGTCGTGTGTATCTGGAGCTGCAGATCGAGAGAGTCCCGCTCGACACCGAACGCAAAGCCATTAAAGTCCTGCGGATCTGTGAGGACAGACAGATGAGTGAACAGGGTGAGGGATCTCAACCGTCTCCGCGTTTCAGACTTAAACATCACATTAAAACAATAAACAGTGACTGTTTGCTTTACAAGTCTGTAAATGAGCAGCTCATTTTGATTGAGTGCTGATAATCAAAGCCTATGAGGCAAAGCCATCATGCCAGATGAAGTAAGAGTTGATCTGTGTGTGTTTCAGTGCGCAGCATCTGTAAGATCATGGCTAAAAGAGCTCTGAGGAACAACAGACTGGGGTCTGCTCTGTCCTGGAGCATCAGAGCCAAAGACGCTGCGTTCGCTACACTCATCTCTGAGAGGTTACACACTATCTCTCTGGCTGTCTATGCCAATATCCATAAGGTATTATGTTGCCCTTTTTTCCTAACCCATGCTTTTTTTTCCACAGGTTTCTTCAGGATTACAGTGACAAAGGCTCTTTCACAGATCTGGATTTGTTGGATAATCTGGGTCCCGCCATGCTGCTCAGTGACAGACTGACGTTTTTAGGTACAATATGAGAGGCCGATGCCATTTATGAGATTTATCTGAAGCACAAGATCCTCTATAATTCAGTGTGTGTCATATTTCAGTCCGCCGTTCATTCTCAGATCCGTTGAACACTGCTTTCATTCAGCTTTCCTGCACAACTGTGATCGATTCCTCAGCCACATTCATTTAAAAAAAAAAAAACATGTTTGTCTTTCATGTAATAACCTGCTCAATATTAATATTAAACAATAACTAAAGCTATTCAGTCATTGTTTTTGGTAAATGCACATTCGGTTTTGAGTTTACTGCAAAAAAGCCTTACCTTAGTTAGTATTTTTGTCTTGTTTCTAGTCAAAATGTATGAAAATTCTTAAATCAAGATGCATTTACTAGATAAGCAAAAAGATATTTGTGACCCTGGCTGTGAAAACCCAGCTAAAGTCATTTTTGGGTGATTTACTGTTTTCTACATAAAATCATTCTTCATAAGGGAAAGAACATTCTTTGAAAATGTAACCTAGATATTGATATTGATATAATTAATATTGACTAAGACCACGTCAAAGATTTAAAATCATAGTGAAATTAATGGTTGAAATCAAAACTTTGATGCTTTTTATCTCATAATTAGACTTTGAGACTTAAGTCTGGATTTCACAGAGAGGGTCACAGTCTTGTTTCCTGAGAAAAAAAAAAATCTAAATTAAGTGCATTTTGCTTAAAACAAGTAAAATACCCTTAAAATAAGATTATTTTTTCTTACCCCACTGGCAGTTTATTTTACTTATTTTAAGCAAAATGCACTAAATTAAATGTTTTCTTCCCTCAGGATACAAAACTAAATATCTTGCGTCTTTTTGCGTATCTACAAGACAAAACAATACAAAAATACTAAGATATGCCTTTTACAGTGTTCAGCTTTACACTATCCAGTCGTCATATTACATATGTAAAAATGATTTCTGATGCAATTTTATATTGTGTTTAAGGTCTTTTAAGCATGAGATGCATGACTGTGTGTGTTTACAGGAAAGTACCGTGAGTTTCACAGGCTTTACGGTGAGAATCGTTTCACCGAGGCGGCCAGACTCCTGCTGTCCCTCATGACGGCAAAGATCGCTCCACGCAGTCTGTGGATGACGCTGCTGACCGACGCGCTGCCGCTGCTGGAGCAGAAAGAGGTCAAGACAGACAACTCATGCTTTACAGTCACATTTTACCTCAGTGAAGAAATTTATAGGACCAATGAACATCTATCTTCTGAACTTCAACATTTTAAGCGGATTAATTTAGATCAAAAGGCTTTTAAAGATCATTACCGTCATTAAAATTACATTGGCTGGCTAGTTTGTACTGTATCAGCTTAAACCCATAGACTGTAAAAAAAAGATGGACGACGCATCTCCGCTTCCTTCCACTATAGAAAAGTGAAGCGAATACATCTCAGTATGGCTGCTGCCATCTTGAGTAAATGACGTCATTTGGAGCCCGAGTCTGCGCAGTAGAGCTTCGTTTGGAGCCAGAGTCTGCGCAGTAGAGTCGTGAGGTGGAGCCGAGGAATCAAACTCCCGCAGACCCAATCAACCATAACGACACGTTCAATTGTTCGTTACAAAAACGAACAATTGAACATATATCAGCGTGATAACAGCTACCTTAAATGACCAAAACCATATTTCAGAAAATTGTATTGGAATTGTAATTTATTTTTTTATTTTGACTGAAATCCCATTCGTTTACATGGAGAGGGCGGGGTTTATGACCTCCTGTAAAGCAGCCAGCCACCAGGGGGCGATCAAAGAGCGCGCAGCTTCACTTTTAAGCAAGAGTGCGACACACCCGCTTAAACCATAAAACTTGACCATTAGTGGCGTTTCATTTAAATTACTGTGTTTGTTTGCATGTGAAGGTGATCTTCTCAGTGGATCAGACGTATGAGCTCATGTCCTGTCTGGAGGAGCTGAACTCAGGGACCAAAGACTCAAACCAGACAGACCAGGTACAAATCATCTACAACATCCAAGAGAAGCTTATTATAATGTTTAGTTGTGAATTAGGTTGTTTTTTCTTGTGCGTTTCAGGGTGAAGATATCGAGTCCACGAAGACAGAGCTCCTGCGGCTGGCTCTGGCTCGTAACCTCGCCATGGCCATCGTGAAAGAGGGAACAATAGAAACATAAATACATCTGAGCATCCAATCAATCACTTACAGCTGTTTTTCACTCTTTGTGTCCTGTACATAATTCATAAACTTGGATAAAAATGTGACTTCTTTTATAAAACTTTTTCCAGTATTTGCAAAAAAAACTAATTTGTCTTCCGTATTCATTTCTTTTGTCTTTTATATAAAAGGTCTTATGAGGGAAAACTTGATTGTTCATGCTCTTTTGACTTAGAATTTGAGGTACAGAAACTTAAATAGTTTACAACTTTAATAGTAAGCTTAAATGTTAACTAAGAATCATGCAGGGATGTAAAAGTATCATAAACCAAAAACTGTAATTGTTGTTGGTCCAAGATATGGAATGCCAAGACTGCCATAATTAGAAATAAATAAATATACAAAGAAAAGTAAAAAAAATAATTATAATTTTATTTCCTTTTTTTCACATTTATTTTCACTTTTATTTATTTCCACATTTATTGATTTCTACATTTTATTTATTTCCATATTTATTGATTTATGCATTTATTTATTTCTACATTTCTTTGTCCATAGGGTTATGAGGAGGGCGTGTTTTACCTCAGGAATAGCAATCAAGCCAGAGTAGGTGAGGGGTAAGCTTTGAGGCCACAGTGACACCTTGTGGTGCCCAAACGAAATACAAGAAATGTAACGTTAGCCTACATGACTTTCCTGTTGAAAGTGTGTGATGAATGAATTAGATGGGCAATATTGCCAAAATCTTATATCACCAGTCAGTGGTGTAACTACAGACAGTGCAGTCGCATTGGGGCCCGTTAATATAAATATTAATAATACAGTATAATTAGTGTGTCTTGATTCTTTACAGTAGTGAATAAATACATTTCTGTCATGACAACTCTCGGAGGGATTGGCATGGTAATGTACATGACAATGTTAATGTATTTGGTCTTGGCGGAATAGATCTGCTACGCTTCTGCTGCTGTGGCAGAACAAGTACCGAAACTTGCCACTGCCAATACATCCACAACATGCTGCTGTGAGCTAGGGGTGTGTGATATTGAGGGGAAAAAAAAAAAAGATATTTCGATATTTTTGGGAATTTTTTCGATAACGATAATCAGACGATATTTTGCGGAGTGTGTTGTGCTGATTTCTGACTACCGTGGACAGCTGCAGTTTTTGATATTCTTCATATTCTGTATGGTCAGTTCACATCAGTGATAGCAATTAAGCTTTTCATTTAAGTTTAAATTGATTTTTACCTTTTATGGGCAATTTTACCTTTAATAAAGCCATTTTTTTCTAAAAGTGTGCATCTTTTGAGTCAAATTGTTACATTTAATCAGTCAATTAGAATAATAAGACATTTAGGCTGTTACCAAACAAATGAAACCAGTATCAACAAAATTTTTGCAGAAGTTGCATCTGAAGCGGCCTTTAGATGTATTTACACACTGTTTAATGCAGCTCAGAGGGACATGGAGTGCTTTAACCTGCACTTACAAATGCATAATGTTTTGATATTTTAAACATAAAACATTGAATACTGATTTATTGAACTGTTGTATAAAATCAATATCACATTTGTAATCATGCTTGTTTTTGAAGAAAAATCGGCACTCTTTGTGAGATATTAACCATATGAAATTATATATATATATATATATATATATATATATATATATATATAATTTTCTGCCCCATATCTTCAATTTTGTGATCATTCTTAGTGCATTTTATTAGACTGAAAAGAACACACTCTAAATGTGCACATGCTCTAATCTTTTGTTTGTTTTTTGCAAAATACTCGATAATGTAAAATTACATATAGTTAAAACAGCAATTACGATATTATCGCAGACGATATATATCGCACACCCCCACTGTGAGCATGTAAGAAATACTGCTGCTGCACATATAACATACATGAAATAACCCCCTATAGCAGTGATACTCAAATCTGGCTTGCAAGATCCACTTTCCTGCAGAGTTTAGCTCCAACCCTGATCAAACTCACCTACCTGTGATTTTCTAATGATCCTGAAGACATTGATTAGCATGCTCAGGTGTGTCTGATTACGGTTAGAGCTAAACTCTGCAGGAAAGTGGATCTCGCGAGCCAGATTTGAGTATCCCTGCCCTAGAGCATACATGAATCACCTCGTAGCAGATCTATGCAGGTGGAGCTGGGGAAGGTGGAGGGTTTCTGAAGTGTGCTGCCAAACTGCTACAACAAACAAACCAACAAATTTCTTATCGAATGGAGATGTTTCTTTTTCATGTCTCTTCTTATATATATATATATATATATAACCTTCAAACAAAAAACATAATCCTGTAACATAACATTCAATGAACAATTGCATTCAATGAGTATGACGTATGAGTAGGTTTAACATGCATTCAGGGCAAGTTTAACAAAATCTTTATTCTGTAAACACTGCCTTCACATTTCAAAATTAAAATAGTTCTTGGTTCTTCTATCTTGGTAACACTTTATAACACAGGACTCTAACTCTGCTCCTGGAGACCCACTGTTGTGCAAAATTTATCTTCAACCTGCTTCAGCACACCTGGCCTGTGATTTTTCAAGTGATCTTGGAGACTTATCTGGTTCTGGTGTGTTTGATTACGGTTGGAGGTTAACACGAACTAACAGTATGAGAAATACTTCTAAAGCATTTATCAATCTTAGTTAATGTTAATTTCAACATTTACTAAAACATTATTAAAACCAAAAGTAGTATTTGTTAATATTAGTTAATGCACTGCACTAGCATGAACATTTTTATTAACTAACGTAAACGAAAATTAATAAATGCTGTAAAACTAAACTGCTTGTTATTAGTTCATGTTAGTAAACACGTTAACTAATGTTAGCAAACAAGACCTTATCGTGTTACTATCTCCTTATTACATGTAAAAAATAAACAAATAAAACAAGGATCTTGCCTTTAAGTGAAAGAAATTTTAAAATACATACAGGCTTCCAAAACATAAGGGTATAAACAGACATCTTCAAGGGTTTGTAGCTTCTGCCCCTTCATTTATGACTACATATGTTCCCATGTGTCTTGCGTCTGAAGTGGGGGCTTCGTCATGTGAAACATCCTAAAAAAGTCAAATACAAAAAGAAACAATAAACAACAGATCAGGGGTGAAATGGGGAGTCTGTTTAGGGAAATATATATTAGGTTTGAAAAGATTTAAATAACTTAGTTACCATGTACTCCACAAGGTTTGATGGGTCTTCATTCAGGTAAACACCAAGTGCTCTCAAGATGCATTCACATTTGTGACACTCTACATGTGCCAAATACAGCAGAATGAACACACAAATTAGCATTTTGCTTTCCAGACTTATTCCGGTACCTCTAAAACAAATAGCATCATCTGAGTGTGGTTTTACCTCAGATGAACTTCTGTGGTGGTTTTAAACTCGACAATACCTCTTATTTTCTCAGATCTCAGATCCATGATGGTGTCCTGGTGTGACTTCCAGACCCATGAGAAAAACTACAAACACGTCAACAGGATGAGATAAACCTCTCCAACTGTGGCTGATCTTCATCTAAACATCACTGGAGTCTCCTGGACAAATGCAGCAGAGATGCAACATTCATTATTATAAGAACAGCAACATTAGTGTAAACCATCCCTCTGCAGATCACCAAATAAACCATTACTGGATGCTGGATAATATGATATTTTTGTGCAGTTTAAAGATACTATGCAGTTCACTCAACAAAAGGAAAGACAATGGGTTACAGTGCCAGTTTGTGTTTTATTCTTAAGTAAAATGGAAATATATATTTATACAGTTTGGTGAATGATACATTTTACAATTTAAATCTTTTTAGCTTTGGTACAATTATGTAACTATATGGATTTCCAAATATCATCCCATTTTTCATCACTTACAGAGAAAAAAGCAATCTCCCTCCTGCAAGCCTGGTTTTCAGTATTACATTATCCTCAGTTGTTTCACTGAGAATCTGTTAAAACAGATTCTTCTGGGACAGGTGGGATGTTTGCATTATAGCATGTATAAAGTCAAATATAATGTAGTCTTATCAGGTGACCCATTCCCCACATAAACATCTCTAGATCTTCCCTCAGAGAATCTCTTATTAAAACTAAAAAGATTCATATTTATTTGTGTGTTTGATTAGAAATGACAGTTTTAATTTCACGCTGGAAATAAACACTGAATACCTGAAATCCAAATTTTCTCAGACATTTTATTGACTTCGAAAATCCATGGTAGTCTTTTTGTAACATTAATGTCTTTATGGGGCTTCAGTCATTCAGTCAAAAAGAAAGTGCAATTTTAAAACAGACCAGTTTACAGTTTTGAATACTTGAAACAAAAGGTAATACCTACCAGGTTCATTCAAAGTAAACAGAACTCTTATAATAAGTGGTTATTCTGTCTGCACTGGATGTGCCGCATTGTGTAGTGTAGAGTGACAGACAATAAACACAGTAAATGGATACATATAGCACATTTTTCAAATCAATCAAGCAATCCTAAAAAACAGCAAGGTGAGCAAATACTTTTTTGTTGTTGTTGGGACTGTTTCTTTTTACACATAAAAAAAAAATTATAATAATAATCTTTATGATCTTTCATTCAAAAATTCACAAAATTCTAACCTTTCACTGAAGTAAAACAAAAACATGAAAATCTCATGATAAAATAAGTTTTTCTCCAATGAATGTTGGCTACAATTACTGGCACCCAGTAAATTCTTATGAGTAAAATATCTCTGAAGTATATTCCCATTCATATTTACATTTTTAGCACACCAGGGTAACTAGGAGCATGAAATTGTCCAGCCATGACTTCCTGTTCCACAGGATTATAAATATAAAGAAAACAAAGGCCAAATTTCCTTAATCATCCATCACAAGGAGTAAAACCAAACAATAAAGTTCTGCTGTGCAGACCAAGAGCTTCACAAATTAGTGAAGTGGCTTTAAGAAAAGAGCTAAAGCATTGAAAATCCCCATTTTCACCATCAGGGCAATAATTAAGGATTTCCAATCAAAGGGAAAGAAAGGGAAGTGGTGTGTGGCCAAGTATCGTGACCCATACTTGGAATTTGTCCTCTGCATTTAACCCATCCAAGTGCATGCACACAGTAGTGAACATACACCTGGAGCAGTGGGCAGCCAATGGCAGCCCGGGGAGCAGTTGGGGGTTTGGTGCCTTGTTCAAGGGTCTCACCTCAGTCATGGTATTGAGGGAGGAGAGAGTGCTGGTTATTCACTCCCCCCACCTGCCAGACCTGAGCCTTGAACCCACAACCTTCAGGTTACAAGTCCAACTCTCTATCCATTAGGCCACGGCTGCCCCGTGGCCTAATGGATAAATGCCAATTATCATTTACACATATATCAATGTCTATATTTTATTTTCAACTTTTTAAAATCAACTAAAGATGTTAAAAATCTGCCTGGAACTCCAGCATATTCAGTT
>JAFVLL020029997.1:65100-92477 GCA_021397915.2 Tor tambroides
TACACACATATAGCATTTCATTCCTAACATATGGTGAAAATAGTATTTTTTTTCCAGACTGTTGACAGCATTTACTGATCTATGCAGTGATAAAGAGACATCAAAATCTCTACAGTAAAAACCTTGAACTCTAAAATGTCAGCAAAACAGGAGTTTTGAACCTGGCTTTATCCAGTGTTCTGGCTTATTCTCTAGAAATGTTGGCAAATTAGTGCATATTTAAGCAAATGAGGCATTTTCTAATTATTTAAACATAGCATTTCAGTAATAAACTATTCTCTCAAATGTACCGTGATTAATGAACTGAGAAAAGTATGATGATATCCATCTGTTAAATTTGTACGCTATTCACCCTTGATGCCGTGCCTTAATGGAGAAAAACGTAATGGGATTTTAACTTTCAGAACTGACTGTTATGCTCCATTAGCAGACACAAACAAATAAAAAACTAAAACCCCTTACAAAACACAATAGACATCCTGTCAGGCACCTCTGGCCGACACGCTGAACTTCCTGTCAGACACGACAGCAGCTCATTCAATCAGACCGACACTATAAATCAACAGATCTCACACTCATGCATAACATACATGAAAATACCAAGAGTTTTCCCTAAAGTCGTTATGCAGAGTTCATATCAGTCATTTACAAGCTCCAAGACCTGAAGACGTGAGGTTCATGGCATCAACTCTTTCAAAAACATTAGGCTAAGTTTTTTGGGACACTTAGATCTGCTAATGCATATCTAGTTTGCTTGCTACTGAATTTTCAAGCTTTGTTTTCCAAGTCATGGCTGTATAATAACCAGACGCCCCAAACGCTGCAGCGGGATTCAACATCTCAGACGAGAGCCAGGCAAACGCCTTCAGAGAGAGAATAACCAGATATACGAAGGACACCAGCCCAAGTGAAGCTTTAGCGCTGCATCAAAGCTCAGATTATCCCCATACCAGCGTTCATCCGTATATGAGCTTGTGCAGGGCTAATCACACGACTGCTGGCTGCATTCAAAACACAATGTGTGTTTCTTTTCCAGAAAAAGAAGATGCTGTCAGACTCTGAACATAGACAGCTCCCTTCTGAGGCAACATCCTACTTCAGTGACGGATTTGGAGCAGCAGAGTTTGACATGTTTCTAAACTAACAACGAGCTGCTTTAAGCACACAAACACAGCGCTGGCTTTGGGAAAACAGTTTTAAATTATTAAATAAAATTCAGGTGTATGTGTAAGTCAGCGTTTCTTTTGAACCGTTCTCTGTGTAAAACAGACTCTCCTATATAGGGTGCTTCATCATGAAGTCACTCGCTTTCATTCCCTACATCACGAGTCACTTCCTGAATCACCGGACAGTCAGGATACTTGCCCAGGAAATGACATCATGCCAAAGGTATGCTGACACACTTGTGGTCAAGCAAGCTTAGTGAGGACAGATAACTGTATGTTAACCCTGGAAAATCTTACAGAGTCACTTTCTAAACTCTGCACATCAGCTAAAATCACTGCATGCTACATCTGTTTGCAATGTTGCATATCTGAGCAAACATGTTAACGGAAAATGTCACTTATAGTCTCTATGTTTTAAAGACCTCACGTGAAGAACAGTTTTGACATTTTCCTACTGAAACAATAAGACGATAATGACTCAAACTCTCTCGTGAACAAGATGCTATTAATATTTTAATTCATTTTACTATAACAGAAATTTAGACATACATTTCTGCTAAAAATGTATTATCACATTATTCAAAACCACCACATTTTTTTTAATTGATCTACAGTGACAGAGACATTTACGTTACAAAAGACGTTATGTTACAACATTGATAATAATCAGAAATGTTTCTTGAGCAGCAAATCAGAATGATTTCTGAAGGATCATGTGACACTGAAGACTGCAGTAATGATGCTGAAAATACAGCTTTGATCACAGGAATAAATTACATTTTACAATATATTCAAACAGGAAATTGGTATTTTAAATTGTGATAATATTTTACAATTTTATGATTTCTACTGCATTTTGATTAAATAAATGCAGCCTAGGTGAGCAGAAGAGACTTATAAATAAATAAATTGAAGAGTTCAGATGCAAAAGCCTCTGAAAGACATCTTGGTCAAAAATGATAATGATACTGAATGAATGCTCTACACACATAGTATATGTTCATCAAGTACTTTCACTTCAAATGCACTAAATCCCAGCCTCAACCCATTCAGAAGTACCAGCACTTACACAGAAACCTATACATAGCAGCCAGAAAGAAATGCACATTTTAAAGAAAAACATCAGACGTACTTCGAGGCTTTCGCATCAGGGGCCGGTTGCACCAGCTGTACATAAGTTACAACTTAGCCTAGTTTTGACGTAATTGGGCACAAAGTTACAATTTACGCACTACTAAATATTTTTCGTTGTACCATTGCACTTAGTTGAAGCATAACTACGTTTAACTAAATATTTACGGAAGCGTCTGGTCAGGAGTAACGGTTGGAATAAAACAACAGACTGAGTGAACTGCATCAATATGCTCTTCTTTTACCCGACAACCTTCAACCCTTTAGGCATATATGATGCTGCTGACATTTACACTCACGTACATATTAAGAGAGAGAACAATATGTGAATAAACATACTTTGTTTTTTTTTAGCGCATCTTCAACACCCCATCTACAGCGCGCCTCTGTGCGCTTCGGTCCGTGTTGCGCATGTCAGATGAAATAATAAACAAATGGCATTTCTTGTTTTTTTTTCTTTCAGTATTTATTGATCCTTATTTATTTCAATTACAGTTTCTGAATGTTATTTACATATAAAATAGCTTACATATAGACTAATGTTATTAATGTATCGTTTTTAATGGACACTTGTTTTTACCGTTAGTATACGTGAGGCAAAAGAAGTTAGAATGAAGGATAAATTAAAATTCATAGCATTTAATCAAGTTCTGCTCGCGTATTTGAAGGTTTCTATTGGATGATTTAGGGTAAACGTCATATTATGCGACTACGCATTACTTTACGGAGAGCTTACGAACTACTAGCTACGTCCTGCCTTACGATCAACTGGTGCAACCAAATTATGTATAGATTTAGTTACAAACTAGCTAGTAGTTACTAAGCCTCTAGTGTGGACTTAACGTTCTAATTTAAGTAAGAACTTACGAATGGCTGGTGCAACCCTACCCTGAACTCTTCCAATACATAAATCATCTTACACACCCCAAACTTTGGAAAGCTAGTGTATACTTATGTAGATAAGCCAAAATCCACAAAAGTCCTTGATTTCGTCATAATTTACAGTAAACATTTGTGAAAACCATCTTGGTTGTTGAACATCAATGCCATGCAGGTTTTAAATAATGCAAGCATTAAAATCTAACCAAATCCAGACCTGACCAGAAGCAGAATTTAAACCGTGTGTGTGTGTGTGTGTGTGTGTGTGTGTGTGTGTGTGTGTGTGTTGTACCTGGTGGGTTGTTCCTCCGATGGGCATGAGGGTCATCAGGTTCAGCAAAGATACTGGAGGCCATCTTATTTTTGCGCACAGGCTTCTCATCATCTGTGCCGAAGGAAATATTAGAGGCTCCGCCAGGGGGACACAACACCCTACAAGACATGGGTCAGAAGAATAATGCCCAACAAATCAATTACACACATTATAAAAATAAACAGCACATACTGCATGAAGGAAACACCGTAGGACTTTATGATGGTAAATATGTCAACAGTAGAGATTCAAATCCATGATAACAGAAGAAATGAGCATTTTACACTGTTTACATGTGAGAACAAGGAAGCAACATGAAAAATTCAAAGCAGCGCACATCATAAACAAGACAGTTTAGTCATTTATGATTAACAAACAATCATGCTGTTGGTGCATTCATATAGACTTTAGTTTAATAGTTTTTTTCTTCTGATAGTGTGTTACAAACATCAGAAGCCTATTTTCATAAGCTCAGAGTAATAGAAAATGAAAATCATCATAAAATTTCAAAGACAATTACAATAATTGGATATTTTTCTTAAAAATATATATAGCAATTTAATAAGGTATTTCAGTGATTAAAAAAAAAAAAAAAGATTTTGTAAGTCTTTAAAAAAAACATTTATAGGATTTTTTTTAATGTAACTGTTGCAATAAAATATGCTTTTTAGTCAATGAAGTCTTACAAAAATCATATTATTAGTTTTACAAAATGACCTTTTAATAAATGCATTTTGCACGATCAATGAAAAAAACAAACAAACAAAAAAAAACACTGAATATGCAAAATACATGGGTCAAAGACGAAAAAGGGTTTAAGCATAAAAACAATAAGTGTAATACTGCTTTAACTGTTGTTGTTTTTCCCCAAAAATTAAAGTTTTCTGTTTAATTCAATTTCAATTTTGTTTTTCTGAGCACAAAATAAATATCATACATTTTTCCCTGATTTACAGAAGACACCCACTAAAATGTCATTCAGTGTAACAGTCTTGTCAGGCATATTTACAACAAAAATCAATTTATGACATATTAAAAGACTAATTACTTTCACCCCAAATACTAATTAGTTGTAATTTTACATTTTTAAAATTTGCCACTATCCTAGGTTTTGCCTATTTGTCAGTAAGATTTTTTTACTCATTTAAAACAAAATTTAATATGCTCCCTTATTCTTTTATATATTATTTTAATATGTACAAGACAAAATAAGCATGTTGTTTGATTTTTTACATAAATATTGTCTTACACTGAATGACAATGTAACATTATTTCAACCAAATTTTGACATTTTATTCTCCAAAAACATTTAAAACCTTAAAAGTAGACACTTTATTTACATTTAATGTGCTTTCTATGGACATAAAATCTTTTTTGTCAATTTCTTTTGATGCGGACATCTTTACGTCTTTGACCCATATACATTTATGCATTTTGCAAATACTTTAATCCAAAGGGACTTCTTCATCAGTTCATGCATGCACTGGAAACCGAACCCATGACCTTCGCATTGCTCTACGGTTTGAGCTAAAGGAATATGCATTACCACATCTTTAATGAAATACACACAACATTGAGAGCAGGGATATCTATACTGTGTTGTTAATTTGTTATGGTGATATTAAGTGACTCATACAACGAATGACTTGGGTCATATGGCCCACCCCTAAACTGAAACAAACACACACAGATGACCAGACCAGAGCTCATCTGCTCAAACCAAGTCCAGCTTCCAGTGTTGGATGGTTTTCACTCAGCACATATGTCGAGGGCGGGTGTGGACAAGCCCCGGATGAAAAGCAGCAGATCTGTGATTGATGCGGTCGAGGGAAGCCCTAATCAATGCTTTTGAAAAGACCAGTGCTGATCTCAACACCCCTCCCTCCCTCAGAAAACGAGACCAGCTGACACCCGCCGGCAGCTGTCAGGGTCGGCTTCATCCCAACGCAACTTTCTGCTCCTTTTGTCAAAGGAATCGACGGTGCGGCGATTATAAAACCAAGCAGTGCCGTCTGGATGGACTGGTTAAACAGCTAATGCCTTAACCAGACTAAAGCTCGGGATCAGATCAGGGGACTTTATTAGAGAAGAAGGCCATTCGCTCGAGACCCCACCCAACCGACACAGGAGACACATGGCATTAAAAATCCCTCCTCAAGCCCAAAACATCACTAAATCAGACAGAGTGACCAATAAACACGCCTGCTCTCGGCTTGACCTACATTTCTGGCCGTTCCACTGAGGGAAACCCCAGACATGCAGGATTTAAAGACTAAAACTGGGGGAAATGACAGGGAAAAGAGCTTCAGAGGTAGTGAGGGTGGCAACATGTTGCAGCAAGACCCAAAATCAGGATGTGTTGCATTAGGATTAACACGCTAGACAATGGCATAATCCTGATTTAAAAGCACCAAGAGCAAACCTGGTTTCTGTGCATCAGACGGAAACAAAAGCCACTGCAACATTTCTGACATGCAAATGGCTGAATGCATCTCCTCTGAAAAAGTTACAGATGATATCATTTTTGGACACACAAACACTCCTAAAAAAAATCTGTTAGTTTGGATCACAAAGTCCTTTGGCCAGACAAACCTTCCACTGGCTGGCTGGACGAAATTCAATGCATCTGTTCCAACCCTAGTATCAGAAACCTTTTAAGGACAATGGAGCGTGTATTTTTGGGCCAGAGCTCGAGGTTACACTGAACAGTCAGATGACTGGGATTAAACTGGTAAAAATATAAGCAGCAGAGAAAGCATCTATTCATGCAACCAAATGCAAATAAACTTTAAAGCAAATCACCCAGTTTGAGATGCCAGCCCCATTCCTTCATGCTGGGTGAAGTTTAGGCACCATCCACATCAAACTACACGCCAAACCTGCATATAATGATCCTGGAGTCAATCTCAGAGCAGAATAAGGGTGGATGGGTCTTCATGGCCAGGAGGAAGAGGATGAAGATGATGATGGTGGCAGACAGTCTGGGTCCAAACTCAGACCAAATGAAAACGTGAAATCAATCCAAATCCATTAAATCATCGCATTCAGGCTTCATTTGCATTCATGTATTGGAGGAGGAATCCATCCATCAGGCCAAAACCATCCTCATCCTCATCCTCATCACCTCCAGCTCTGAGCTCCGCTCTTCTTTTGTCTCGCTTCTGAACAACAAACCCCTTTAAAATGATTTACCTGGAGCTGTTTTTGGCACCAGGCTCCATGCCTTGGAAAGTGGTCGTCGTAGTCATGTTGAGCGGGTAATGTGCTCGCTAAACCGCGTTAGAAAGCCTTCAGCTGGACTGAATTCGCCTAAAGTCCTTTATCCCGCATGGACTCCGCCCGGACCAGCTGAAATCCGAGCGGCCCTTTAGACCAGCCCACGAAGCCCCGCCCACCGGAGCGACGCGCGACCTGATTGGACGGTGGTGAGCGGTCGCTGGCGTTTGATTGGAGGACTGGCCGTCATTCAGACAATAGCCTTCATCGGTTTATGCGATGTGGTTTACTGCAAAATCATCCATAGGAAATGGACTAAAACGTGTTATGCGAATACAGTACTTGATTTTTTTAAAAAATATAATACGTTTAATACCCTAAAATACCTTAATAAGTTAATAAACTGAAACATCCATATGCTATTTTATAGTCATTCAAAAATACAGTGGTGGCTAAAATTATAACAACACTACAGCAAAAGATAGAAATAACTGAATTAAAACCATTTTTTTTATCTGGTAATAATACTAGTGTTCTTATCATTTTAGCCACCACTGTAATTTGAATCATCTTTTTAATTAATCAAACTACAATGGATTCTAATTATGTAAAATTATATCTAATGATAATAATTCACATAAGAATAATTGCTAAAATTATGTACATTAAAAAACAATTGCTTCAAATGCAAAAAAGACAGTTTGATAAAAAGAGAATATTTTATTTTAACAAGAGATTAGACAATACAGACAGATGCTTAACTTGTCTGAAACATGAATTTCCTCATTCGTACTCGAGTCAAAACATGTTTAACACAAGTTACGCACGATGCATGACCATTACAATTAAAAAAAAAAACTATTTGTCTGAATGGAAAACAGAAAATCAGTCTGAACTGCAGGTTTGTCTGCTTAAAGTATAACAGAGCAGAACATTTCTTTATTATTTCTTGAAACACAAAGCCCGTGTGCTCATATCCAAACCCTGAACCCGAACACACGGCTCGTATCCTCAATGATTCGTAAAGGGAAACAAGTATTAGTTGGTCTATACACAGTCTCCATGATGGCCTAGAGATCGCTCGTTCAAAGACTTGGGCTTAACGTGTCCGGTTTCACGGCAATTAACAATTGCAATGTAATAATTACTGTAGCAGAAACCCTTTATGTACAAAACGAAAGAACTGAAAACACTATACAACAGCAGTTACAGATAACCATGAGGAGAACCAGGAACAGAGAGAGAGAGGCGGAGAGAGACGGGTCGGGGTCGCTAGAGTCGTCCGATTCAGATGTGTCCTCCTGTCTGTTGCTGGAAAACGTCAATTGTGTCTTCATCCTCCATTTCCAACTGCGGAAGAACGACAGGAGTCATTATTGTGAATAAACACAAGCGATGTGAGGTCAGTAGAGAGTCACATGAGGACACTTCTTTCAGACTCCCCAAGACTTCCTGTTGACTGTGAAAATGACACCTATCTGCTGAAATTATAGTGCGCTCCTATCCCATGATGCAGCTGCACAATGATGCTGTCGAGCCAGATTTATTCAGTGGGTGAGATCAGGTCTATTATGTTTGAAAAAAAAAAAAAATTGTTTTCTTGCCTAAATGTTCATCTGAGAGCACACACGACGCCTGCTCTTTCTAAACGAAACAACAAAAGCTTTAAAGTCAACATGAAATCCATTTAACGTCCAATCATCACTGAGAAAATCAGTATTTCATCCATCAGGATTTGATTGGATAGTAAAAAGTGGCCTATGATGTGATTGGTCAATTTTCCTCATTTGTGACCCTGGACCACAAAATCAGTCTTAAGTGTCAATTTTTCAAAATTGAGATTTCTACATCACCTGAAAGCTGAATAAATAATCTTTCTATTGATGTATGGATAGGATAATATTTGGCTGAGATACAACTATTTGAAAATCTGGAATCTGAGGGTGCAAAAAAATCTAAATATTGAGAAAATCGCCTTTAAAGTTGTTCAAATGAAGTTCTTAGCAATGCATATTACTAATCAAAAATGAAGTTTTGATACATTTATGGTAAGAAATTTACAAAATATCTTCATGGAACATGATCTTTACTTAATATCCTAATGATTTTTGGCATAATTTTTTTTTTGATAATTTTGACCCATGCAATGTATTTTTGGCTATTGCTACAAACATACCCAGCGACTTAAGACTGCTTTTGTGCTCCAGGGTCACATTTATCAGTGATAATACAAACTGGACTCTGATTATTCTATTATTTAATATAATATTTCTGATTATTTAATTTAACACTTTTTCATTACCATAAATTAAAAAATACAGATCTACATCACGTTCAGCAGCGGCAGCCAAAAAACTTAATAACCAGCTGCTGTGATGTCTGTTAATCAAAGAACAAAAGAAAAAGAGGAAATTAATAACTTTTGTAGCTTTAAGGATTCATCTATACTTAATGTAGAATTTAGAGTTTGAACTTTATTCCATTTCTGTACATTTCCTACTTGCTGAAGGGCACAGCGACATTTATTATAATGGGTTTATGTGAAGACTGTTTTAAGTTAAATAAAAGTCTAATAAATGTTCATATTGACAGCTCTCATTTATACTGTAATGCTGAATGGCTATAATCAATGCTTAAATATCCTAGAGACATCAGTAGTATTGGTATCAGTGATACTCGCCTTCAGTCATAAAAAAGATGCCACTAAACAAATATTAAACATGATACTGTCTTTATGTTGTTTGTACATTAATTTGAAGATTGCATGTGAAATTATTGCAAAACTTTAGTGTTAGGTGACATTAATCACAATTAATTTCAGAAAAAATGTGTGATTAGTTATTTTTTTTTAATCGAGTGACAGCACTAATATTTTTATATACATTTATACTGATAATGCACAATACATATATAATATATAATAACACACAAATAATACAAAAAAACATATACAGATGTGTTGTTCTAAAGCAGCCTTACATTTTTTTTTCTTTTCTGTGAAGCTGCTTTTGAAGCAATATTCTGCAAAGATTGACTTGAATGGAGCTCAATGTAAAATATCTTAATTACAAATTACAATTTTTTTTATTACAGTAATTGACTTCATCTACTTAATGATCAAGAAAACAATGCAATTAGGCTTTTCTTAGGCATTTTCTTAATGTCTTCAACAATGCAGATAGGCATTTTGTAATGACCTGGATATTCACAAACAGGTTTTGTAAGTTCACCTGTTACTTTACAATAAATAGGTTTAATTTTGAGTCCATGTGGTCTAAAAACACCTGCACACACCTCACCTGTACAGAGTGATGTCACTAAGAGAAGCAAAAGTGGACAGGAGTCTGTGATGTCATACCTGTGCGGGCGTGTCTGTTTCGTTAATCGGCTGTCCGTCAAACCGGAATCGAATCTGCCTCATTGTCAGTCCCTGAAAGACAAGCGCACACATCAGTCCAGTGACTCACATCTCCTTTCTATACTTTCAGTTTTGATTTGAATTCTATGTGCTTTGTACTTAGTTTTAGTTGATCCTGCTGAAAATGGAATAAATTCTGAATCCTGAGTGAATTAATTAGATTAGTTATTTTTAATGAATCGACTGGCAACATGCTTAAAATGTTACTATTATTTATATACTGCTATAGTTTTTATTCATATTTTGGGCTAATGTTTATTTTCATACTTTCAGTTTTCATTTCAATTTTAGTTAGAGTAATTTAGTTATTTGTGACCCTGGACCACAAAAGCAGTCTGAAGTTGCTGGGGTATATTCGTAGCAATAGCCAAAAATACATTGTATGGGTCAAAATTATTGATTTTTGTTTTATGCCAAAAATCATTAGGATATTAAGTAAAGATCATGTTCCATGAAGATATTTTGTAAATTTCCTACCTTAAATATATTAAAACTTCATTTTTGATTAGTAATATGCATTGCTAAGAACTTCATTTGGACAACTTTAAAGGAGATTTTCTCAATATTTTGATTTTTTTGCACCCTCAGATTCCAGATTTTCAAATAGTTGTATCTCAGCCAAATATCGTCCTATCCTAACAAACCATATACCAATGGAAAGATGATTTATTCAGCTTTCAGATGACCTATAAATCTCAATTTCGAAAAATTCACTCTTATGACTGGTTTTGTGGTCCAGGGTCACATATTTTAGTAATTTTGTTATGTACTTTTGATATTATTTTTTTTAAGTTATTACTATTTAGATTTCATTTTTTATTTTCAACATTTACATTTTCTAGCTTTATTTGAATTTACAAAAAATGTTTGATTTTATTGACTGAATTCTACTGAAAACTCAATAAATCCTGAATGAATTAATCAATTAGACTGGTTCTTTTTAATGAACCGACTGGCAACTCAATCTCAAACGCTAAACTGAAGGTATATCCAGAGCTTCTGACATCTTAGCGGACGTCCCACCCCTAGAAGGGAATTCAATGTCTGAGATAAAGGCCGCTGATCAGCCGAAACCTCACAGCTTCATATTTATTTTCCTCTGTTGACACGGATTTCCTGACGTCTGAATGAACATGAACCTCAGGGCAGGGACGCTTCCTTCCCCGCGCGCCAGTAAACGCTGTCCTACTTCTGCCGGCGAAACTCACAGAGCCACAATGAGATTAAACCCCTGCCTCTGCTCTGCCAGGAAAACATGTTAGTGACCTAAAGATCACGCGTCTCCTCGCGGAGCATCTTAACCTCGTGTGTTTACAGCGCTGTTAATAAAGCCTGCTTGTGCAGATGAAGACTGGATGGACTTCTGGGTGCGTATTACAGAAAGTTTCTTATCTTAGGTCTTAACTTAAGATATGATACGCTCAATTAGGATTTTTCACAAATTCGTATTAAAAAGGGAAATCTTAACTTCCAACTTTGATAGTGACGAGGGCCAGAATTTTCCCTCATTTATACCAAGGGGCCAGATTACTAATCCACGCCTACACACCTTTTACATCGTCTTACTCTATTTCCTTTTTATTGAAGGAAATCAAAGTATAATCTAATTTGTTTTTAAATATATTATTAATTACAAAACTTGTGCAGTTATGCTAATTCAGAACTTTGTTGTCAGTTGACAGCAATATTACCCCAACAAGCCTATGTAAACATCTTAATTGCATTGTCTGTAAATTTGCAACAAACAAATGTACAGAGGTTCTCAAATCAGCCTGAGGGGAGAGTTAAAAAGAGCTTATTTAAAAAATACTTACTCCAAATAGTGCAGGTGTGCAGGAGATCAAATTTAAGACCTTTAAAGAACCTTTTAAGACCTAAACTTCACATTTCAGGCTTTAAACAATTTTTAAGAAAATGAATGAGACAGAAGTATCAATTATTATATTAATTTAAACAATTATTGTCAATCAATTATTATATTAAATGACATATCTTAGTGTATTAATTGTTTAGATTTTTATAATGCATTAGCTTCTTGTCGATCCACTGGCTCACATTTAAAAATATGTAGAAAAAATAGCAGATGGGCTTATTGAAAAAGCAAATTCCTTCTCTGCCAGCAGGTGGCGCTTTCGGAGCGGCAGAAATATAGCGGTTTCCCCGGTAACAGCAGTATACAATAAAACAGCGCAGTTGCTCCTGACTTTGAAACGTGCACAGCGCTTATATTTATTCAGTGAAATCATAGCCTTTTTAAGTTTAATCGACATATTGATCTACATAGCAATTCTTGTCTTTCCGTATCTAAATTTAAAACCATTTATAATTAAGACTTTTTGTACCATTTAAGAGTTTTCATGGCCTTAAATTTAAACAATTAAACTGAGGAACCGCGGAAACCCAAGAACAGGAACCCCCTAAGAACCCACACTTCAGTGCAAACATTGAGCAGTGCTGTGATGGCGATTTAAATAAAAATACAGATTTCCAAACAATCCACATATGGGTACCTTGAACTTGGTGAAGCCATCCTGACTGGAAAATGCAGTTTTCATGGTCAGTTTTTCATTTTTTTTATTTGCTAATGTTAGTAAATGTTTGCGTAAAGGCCAAAGTATACTTCACTTTTTACGCGTACGCGAGGGACAGCAGTAGTAATCAGTTTTTCCACATGGTGGCAACACTGTCCCGGGCCGTTGTTTCACAGTAGAAAACGAAACTAAAGAGACGGACAACGACAACAAAACAGCGGAGACTGCAACAACAGACGCTCACACTGACAAGCGCTTGTGAGCGAGAGGGTATGAGACCGCTCAGCTTTGGTTTAAAAGAGTTCAAAAATATTTGTTATCAGTCATGACTTAACGGGGAAAAATAGAGCAGACAGCTTTCTAGTGCGCATGTGTCGACCGCCTGTGTTTGCGTACAGCTTCAAATGGAGTATACTTTGAAAGGCTACGCGTTCGACTGTATGCATACGCTAGCGTACGCGTATAAAAACGAAGTATACTTAGGCCTTTAGAGTTCACGTCCTACTGCGCTGTAATTAATAGGTGAGCGGTTGGAAACTAGCGACCTCTCCTGTTTGGAAACAGCATTAACATCATAAACTGAAAGCAATATTTGCGTGATTTACTTTTCAAATGTTTTAAAATTGATCATCCGAGTCTAATATAATCCAGCGGGCCGTACTAAAAGACACTGCGGGCCGCCAGATGCCCATCCCTGTCGTAACGTATCTCTAGTTAGGAAATCTTAAATCGCATCATCAAGTTCGACAATCCACTCTCAGGTCTGTTACCAAGCAACCAACACAGCGTGAGCTGCTGATGAGGTAAACAAAACCGTCAAGCTTTTAATTTCAACGGCGCGGAAACTGAAACTTTAATAAGTTCGGTAAAAGGCAAAGCCGATACCATTTGGTAAGTTTTCACTCACTCACAAAGACAAAGACAGGCAAGAGTTGCTGAAAATCTGTCTTTCTTCCATTAAACATCTCCGTTCTTCAGTTTCAATTATTAAATAATGTAATGGACAGCGCAAGTGTAAGCGGTTTTTTTCCGTTAGCTTAAGCTTGGACAGCTGTTGGGTTGCCCTAAAGTTAAGCCAGTTTTTTAGGATTTTTTGTCAAGTTAGGATGTTCCTGTAATACCCCCTTCCTATCTGTAGGTAAGATAAGATAACGCACTTAGGAAATGCTGTTCTGTAATAGCTTTTGTCCTAACTGAACTTATCATGGTTACCAAACAGATAAGATTTTAAAGTTAGGATTTTTCTGTAATACGCCCCCTGATGAGCTGAATGGAGTCAAACCAAGCAGAAATAGTGATCAAGCGTCTCTTTCTTTATGTGAACATCATTGTTCTCTCTCTGACATGGACCGGACGCGCTGGACCATTTAGCGAACATGAGGGAGTGATAAAGCCAGCAGACGGGAAGACTGTGGAGGAATACATGGACGCGTGAGTGTTTATTGATCAGACTGAGGAGCTTTGGTGCAGATGTTATACTGACAGCGAGGTGAGGATGAGCCAGGCTCAGATAATGTGTGCTTCTTCATGTCATGTTCTGTTTTGAACGAGATTATCTATCAAATAATAGTTTTTCTTATTCTTGCCATTTGTAGAAAGTACACCACCAGTCTAAAGTTTTGTAATGTTTTTAAAGAAATCTCTTCTGCTCACCAAGCCTGCATTTTTTTTGATCCAAAGTACAGCAAAAACAGTAAAATTTTGAAATATTTTTACTATTTAAAATAACTGTTTTTTATTTGAATATATTTTAAAATGTAATTTATTTCTGTGACTTCAATGCTGAATTTTTAGCAATGTTACTCCAGTCACATGATCCTTCAGAAATCATTCTAATATTCTGATTTGTTCCTCAAAATAAATTATTATTATTATTATCATCAATATTTAAAACAGTTGAGTACATTTTTTCAGGTTTCTTTGATAAATAGAAAGTTCAGAAGAACAACAACATTTATCTGAAATAGAAATCTTTTGTATCATTATAAATGTCTATCATCACTTTTGATCAATTTAAAGCATCTTTGCTAAATAAAAGTATGAATTTATATAATTTCTTTCCCTAAATAAATGTTTTTTTGAGCAGCAAATCAGCATATTTCAATGATTTCTGAAGGATCATGTGAGTGGAGTAATAAACTACATTTTAAAATATTCTCAAATAGAAAAGTTATTTTAAATAATTTAAAAAATTCACAATTTTAATGTTTTTTTTCTGTACTTCGGATCAAATAAATGCAGGCTTGGTGAGCAGAAGAGACTTATTAAAAAAAATAAATAAATTAAAAAAACCCATTAAAAATCTTACTGTTCAAAAACTTTTGACTGGAAGTGTATATAATTACACAAATAAATGTTTAAGTTACATTTGCATACATTTCTTAATAAATCATTTAATTGCAAAGGTTTCTCTTTTCTTTAAAGAACATTATTAATCAAAGTCTTTCCTTCTTCACTGTGAAACTGATCAAAATGATGACGTGAGCTTATGATTAAAAAGAACAAATATCTGCCAACAAACTTAGAAAAACTCAAAAGTAAAAACAAGTTTTCATTCCCCACTGACAGATATCTGCTCTGGTTTTAAACTTGCTTCATTTTATTCCGCTTTTCAGAAAACAAGACTTCATATCCTCATTTTGCTTCTCAAGTAGCTGTATTTTGATTAAGGATGTTTGGATATTTGTATTGGAAAACAAGATTTTCATTTTTTTTTTGCAGTGTGTGCAACATTTAATATCACGACTTTATCAATTTAAGACTTTCTGTTATGATTTAGTGCATTTCTTAATTTGTGAAATGGTGAACTGAAACTCTGTGAGACCCGCAGTAACCCTGGAAAGGAGGCCAAGGAACATCTGAACGTAAAAAGGTTACATGTTCATGCTTAAGATACTAACTGCGTGCATTAAAAGGTGATATTTCATTATTGAGTATATCTTCAATACATGCTGTGCCACTGTTGAATTGTTTTGTGATACTGAAATGAAATATTCTCCAAAACTGGAAATATAAGGGAAAATTAGGCTACATACAAACATGCAATCTTGGAAAATTCAGGTGCAATACCATCAGAACAAAGAACTGGCTGCAGTTTTTTTTTTTTTTTTAATGAAATGTGGAAACATTTTGCTAAATTAATCAATTTGGACTTTTTTAATTGGCACTTTCAGTTACTGTCTATTAGTAGCATATATAAACGGATTTTTTTTTTTTTTTAACGTATGTATAAGTTACAATGTTGCTGTTTTTCCACATATAAAACTGTTCTGGGATTTGATTATTTCTTTTCGCTTTTTTGTGTTGTATTTGTATGCATGAGAGGCATCTTGCTTTGTACATTTAGTACACAATCATTTTTTTGTTGTTGTTGTATAATAATAAATGCAATTTAATTACTTTAAAAATGCTGTTTCTGCTCAGAATCAACCATAATATGTCATTTCTAATTCATGATTATGATATTTCATGCTGTTGCAGTGTATTATTGTTGTTTTTGTGTTGCCAAACAAGTCAAATTCTACTGTAGTTCTTCAATATGACAGTGAAGAAATTACGACAGGCTTCTGTATTTTCGACACAAACTCTAACGTGTGCAGCCAGGACTATAAAACACTGCTGGGATGTTAAGTTTTCGGTCTTGCAGCTGACACAGACTCAGTGTGATCTCACCTGTCTCTCACAGTAGGCCTTCATCAGCTTGCTGAGGGGTGTGTGTCTCTTGATTTTGAACTGGACCACTGACCCGTCCTGTCCCGCCACCTTCAGGTTGATGTGGTCGTTGTTCTCTGTCTTCACCCCCTCCTGAGAAAACAAAAACGAAATGTACAAACATAAACGTTTATGAGATGCTGCATCATTCTTCCTTGCATATTTTACGCGCACATCTCATTTGCAGCCATTAAATTTAAATATTTATGGACATATTGGTCAACCACGACACAATATCCACAGAAAAAATACTGCAATGTTCAAAATAATGGCTCAGCCATCTATAATTGATCAGTAGCAGTGCAGTTTGATGACTAAAATAGAATGTGAATTCATGTTATAATCACATGATAATTACATGAACAGGGAAAGCCAGAGGCTAACATGTGACTCTCATAGCCAGTGCAGACACTCATTTTTGTCCTCCAACTATTTGTGAATGTGCACCACAAAACCAGTCTTAAGTAGCACGGGTATATTTGTAGGAACAGCCAAAAAAAAAAAAAATACTGAATGGGTCAAAATTATTGATTTTTCTTTTATGCCAAAAATCATTAGGATATTAAGTAAAGATCATGTTCCATCAATATATTTTGTACATTTCCTACTGTAAATGTATTAAAACTTCATTTTTGATTAGTAATATGCATTGCTAATGACTTCATTTGAACAACTTTAAAGGTGATTTTCTCAATATTTAGATTTTTTTGCACCCTCAGATTCCAGATTTTCAGATAGCTGTATCTCAGCCAAATATTGTCCTGTCCTAACAAACCATACATCAATGGAAAGATTATTTATTCAGCTTTCAGATGATGTATCATCTCAATTTCAAAAAACTGACCCTTATGACTGATTTTGTGGACCCGGGCCACATCTGAGGTACACAATACGATGTGTCTTATGATTACATGACAATTTTCATAATGTATATGAATTCTGTCCATCACAAACCTGACCAAAGGAATGAATACATGACCTAAAAAGAACTAGTTTTCAGTCCCTACGTTTGAAAATCCACTACAATAACAAAGCAACAGTGATGTTGGTCTTTATGGTGGTTGTTTGTGGCTTTGAGTTTTATTAGCAGTATTGTGTTCAGGAGCTGCTGTGTTTAGCATCCAACTCACATCATCAACTCAAAGCAACAGAGAACTAACGTTAGTTTCCATCAGAGCTCGCGTTTCTATCAGTAATAAACGCGGTTGACTGCATTTTCTTCTTCTTATTTTTATTTGAGCGCGTCTGCGTGCGTCGCGTGCGGTGTGAGCTCTCCGCGCGCGTTCACACGTCTTCTTCCGGTGTTTCTGAGGCGGCAGTTACAGTATTTATCCACTACGCGCGATATTTCACGTTAAAAATCGAGCCATCTGCGTCCTTCCGTGTTTTCACGACCCCTCGCTCGCCTCGAACTCCAGCTCATAAACAATAATCCCTTAGCTTATGAACGCCACTCACCTTGGGTTTCTCGTCGGCCATCGTTATTGTATTTGCGCTTCTCTACGCCGCCACACAAAGACTCCGCGGGGACGCGCACGTCCGCGCCCCCGATTAAAAACAGGCTCGGCGTGCGCGATCCCGAGCGGGGCGTCCGTTCGCCGCGCTCCGCCGCGATTGGCCAGAGCTGGTCACATGGTGCGTGGCGGTGATGTCATGCGCGGGACCAGGGAGCTAAGGAAACATGCACGCGCATTCGTGCACAACGGCTTATCTTGAAAAAATGATGGCCGAAATATGAACAGAAATGATAGAAAATGATGATTTTGTAATAGTGAATGTCATAAATAGACAGATATATGACATGGACATCCATGAGAATGGTGTATTATCTTGATTCTGAGGGGATGGTCCAGTTCTCCTCACACTGGAGGGGAAGGGAAGCCATTTTGTTTTTTTATGTATTTCACAGATCAGGCTGAATGTACCTCAGCCATTGTTTATTAATAATTCAAAACGAGTGTGGGGAAACTATAACCAGTAAGTGATATAATTTACACTCAGATCATACTGAACCTCTTATGAGAAACATTTTACCTCAGTTTGGAAAAATATATTAGGCAGTATATAAAACAGTTTAGTGTTTTAAAGAAACACTGCAATGTGTATTGAAATCACTGCAAGGTTAATTTTATTTATATCAAGTGATAAAAAACACGAGATATTAAAAAAAATCGAAATAAAAAATATCCTATCAAAAGTAAGTTGTTTATATTGTAATATAATATAATATAATATGTTAAATAATATATTATTTATATTACATGCTAGAACAGAGTTTTTGCCTTTATAAACACTGACCCTAATTTTAAGATACAACAGATTATATATTAACTTTAATTAAAGCGTCTTTGCATCTTATAATTAAAGATCAGCCTGCTTAATATTCATTCAAATAGCCAGAATTATCCTCGAACCACTGCAATACTCTCAAGGACCAGCAGGGGGCAAGAGAACAACGGGGACACACGTGATTTGAACGGCGCAAATTCGCAAAATTATAAAAAAATAAAAAAAAGTGTTATTTTTTACCATTAACGGAAACATGAAAACTTTTGTGAATGGCGTGTAATGGCATTAAACACTGCTGATAATTCTGCAAAAAATTGCACTTCGTAATACTACTACTACTACTAATATAACTGGAAACCAATAAAAAACGCATTATTTATATACTATTTCATTGCGCTGCTTCTTTAAGTGTCGGTTCGTATTTTGCTCAGGCGTTCAGTGCGTCGTACTAACCGCGCAGGCATTAGGGGTCCTTCAGACTCATGGCGCTCGATTCTGAGCGCTGGATGTGTTTAATATAGTTTAGATCATACAGCTGGATAAAATTACACTTTCGCTATTACTCGGGGGGATTTAATATCTCGGTGTTATGGAGGAGGTGGATGTAGAGCCCAGTACCACGGTAATTACTGATTTATACCATTTCATCGTTGCATATGAATGTTAATGTACGGTAGAAGTATTTGTATGTGAAGAATACGCATGTGGAACATTTATAAAGTATTTCTGAGGTATTACCATGGTATCTAAAGGTAATATCATGATACTGCTGCAGTAAATCATTATATTTATATACCACGGTACTCCAAAGAGTTAAATATACCACGGTGCGTATCTCTGTGCGTGTCTGTGTGTGCATAACTACAATCAAATGCATAAAAATATGTTATTGATATATTTATACTTAAGATAGAATTCTGTATTTATATATTTATATACAGTTTATTCACTATAGTTTAGAAAATGGTAATAAAATATGACAACTGTGTCAGAACAAATCCATCTTGATAATGTCAGATAACTTTGATAGAAAGGTATGTAACAAAACATGGTCAGTTCAAAGTGTCAAATCTAATTTTTGCTCCCAAATTTTACTGGTAATCCACTGTATGAAGAGTTTTTGGGTATAATATGTCACATAATGTGTCTGTTGCAGCTCATTCCTGGCGCTGGATTTCATCAGAAGCATTTGGGTTTTGAATGGGGTCCTGGAGATCTGTTAGTCTATGAGACGAACTACAAACTGCAAGGTATTGACATCCACACTGGAAAGACGCTTACTCTGTTAATGTGTGAAAGAGGGATGAGGAAATCCTCATCGGTGTGTTGTATTCCTGCTCAGGTCCGAGGTCTGCAGGCTCTCCATTCGTCCACATCGTGAGGAAAGATGAAGACATCTGCTCTCCCATCCTGCGGAAACTCTTCAACGAGTCCCATCTCATCTTCGTGGGGCTGCAGAAAATCAAAGAGGACGCGCCCAGCAAAAACAAGAAGTCGCAGTGAGTCCTCATGCCTAATGTATGGAAGTACATGAAATAAACCGATCTGATCTGTTACTGTTTTCTGCAGGTTTGTGAGCATCAGTAAGAACTACAGGTCTGTGATCAGAGCCTGTATGGAGGAGCTGCAGCAGAACGCAGGTCAGCATCACACACATCACACCTGAGGAAGAGGATGCTTTTGATCAGCTGATCACATTTTCCTTCTCTTTTCAGTTTCAACACAAGATGGTTCTTTAGCATCACAGTATGGAGATCAGGTACTGTCAGTTACACAGGCTAAGAGCGACATCAAATCAAAACTGACACATACACTATATTGCCAAAAGTATTGGGTCGCCCCTTCTAATGAACAGGTTTGACTACTTTAGTAATTTCTATGAGTACAAATCTTAATGTTAAAGCATATAATGATATTCTAGGAAATTGTGTGCTTCTAATATTATAGCAACAGTTTGGACAGGACCCTTTTCTATTCTAACATGACAGTGCCTCTGTGTATAAGGCAAGGTTCAAAAAGAAAATGATTGATTGAGTCAGTGTGGAAGAACTTGACTGGTCTGCATAAAACCAAGTCCTAATCCCAGTTGAACACTGGCTCTGGTGTGACTGTAAATGCAGACCTTGAGCCAAAAACTCATCACCAAACACCAATGACTTGTACATATGGGTTCAGTCATTTTAGACACTTCCAAAACTGCTGCAACAGAGATGGAAATACAATTTTTAAATACATGAATTATGTTCCCATCGTTGTTGCCACAGATTTGGAAGTGCATTTTTCTGTTCTAAAGAAGGGGGTGTCCCAATACTTTTGTCTACATAGTGTATGTACAAGTGTACATATGCATGCATTCAGAATGTAATTTTATAAGCTTTATTATGTAAAGATAAAATCATGTTTAGACTACCACAATACAACCATAAATATGCATGCATTCTGAATCTGAATATTGCTTTACATGCTTTATTTTATAAAGCGTTTATTAATTGTTAGATTATAGCAGTAAATACAATATGCATGCATGCATTGTGAATTATGTGCTTTATTTGTATAAAGAAATTTATTGTTAAATTACAAAATTAAAACTATGTATGCATTCTAAATACTTAATATGCTTGATAAAAATAAATTAATCATTAATTATGACAATAAAAACATTAAATGCATGCATTTTGAATGTTATTTAAAATGCTGTATTGTATAAAGATAAATTCATGTTTAGACTACCACAATACAACCATAAATATGCATGCATTCTGAATCTGAATATTATTTTACATGCTTTATTTTATGAATTGTTAGATTATAACAATAAAAACAATATGCATGCATTCTACATATTTAATAGGCTTTATAAAGATAAATTAATGATTAATTACCACAATTCTATTCATGCATTCTGAATATTTTTAAAAAATAATAAAGTGATAAAAATCTATAAAAGCAATGATGCATTTTTCTAAAGGTAAAAATGACTTTGTTTATCGCTCTGATGCTGAAATGATTTTTTTTTTTCTGCTGACATAATGGTCACATGAGCAGAGAAAAATAATATTATGATCTAATCAGACCCTGATATATAAAATCAAGTCCCATCCTTATGATTTACAACCTAACATTCAGTTTGACTCAGAAATAAGTCACGTTACTGAAGTTAAAAGTCCTTCTGCTCTCTCTAGGTCTCTATTCTCCTGGCGATCGAGCTCATATGGAACTTGTGTGAGGTTCTCTTCATCGATGCAGCCCCAGGTAGAGAGACATGTCAAATTTCCAGATTCAAGCAGACGTTGTAGTGTAGTTTTTCTGACTTGATTTGGTTGTGTTGTTGTAGCCGGCTCTCTGTTGCTCCACCTGCTGGATTGGGTGCGTCTGCACAAGTCAGACGTGGACTCGAGAGCGCGAGAGGTGCTACAGAGCTACAGCCCCGCCCAACATCAGGCCTACTGGGACGTGGTACGAAGCGCATGACCTCTGACCTCCAGAACATCATCATCCGTGTCCTTACGTGTGTCTGTGTGTGTGTGCAGGTGGTCAGTTTAGTCCTGCAGGGCCGTATGGATGAAGCCCGTCAGGTGCTGTCCAAACAGGCGTCTCTGCGGGCGGAGAGCAGCTCTGTGTTCAAACGCATGGACGGCCTCTTACAGACCATGCCCACGTTTAACGTACGTATAACACGCAGCTGACACACCTTTCCCAGACCTGTTAGGAACATGTTGCATTTCACCCCAAAATCAGAGGAAATTGTATGCAATTCAAGAAAATGAAGCATATTTTAAGATTTTGTTGTGTATTTATATTATTTTTATTACAGTTAAGAACATTTAAACTCTAAATTCTTAATAGTGCAGTGCAAAAAACAAAACAAAAATGCATTATGGGATCAAAGAATAGTGAAAAATAAAATGTATCACGGTTTCCATAAAAGTATGAAGCAGCACAACTGTTTCGAACATTGATAATAATCAGAAATGTTTCTTGAGCAGTAAATGAGTATATCAGAATGATTTCTGAAGATCATGTGACACTGAAGACTGGAGTAATGATGCTGAAAATACAGCTTTGCATCACAGGAATAAAATATATTTTACTATATATGAAAATAGTAATTAGTTATTTTAAATTCTAATAATATTTCACAATATGTATGTATTTTTTTTATTTACTAAATGCAGCCTTGGTCAACAGAAGAGACTTTTTAACAAATCTTCTGAACCCAGACTTGAACAGTAGTGGACATATATGATATATTATTTAAAAATATATGTTTAAAATATATTTAATTGCATTTTGAAATTAAATGAGTAGTATTTATAAATTATTGTAGTATTCGTTGTGTTGTCTTTAATATATACTGATATAAATGATGTAAAAAAAAATGCATTAAAATAATTGATTAACAATTAAGAACTACAGAAAAACTCAAAAGTAAAATATAAAATAAAGTAGAATAAAAAATGAAATGCAAAAATGTTAATGGACCAAGAATTAGAAAATGTTAAATATGACCCTGGAGCACAAAACCAGTCATAAGGGTCAATTTTGTGAAACTGATATGTCATCTGAAAGCCAAATAAATAATCTTTCCATTGATGTATGGTTTGTTAGGATAGGACAATATTTGGCTGAGATACAACTATTTGAAAATCTGGAATCTGAGGGTGCAAAAAAATCTAAATATTGAGAAAATCACCTTTAAAGTTGTTCAAATGAAGTTCTTAGCAATGCATATTACTAATCAAAAATTAAGTTTTGATATATTTACAGTAAGAAATTTACAAAATATCTTCATGGAACATGATCTTTACTTAATATCCTAATGATTTTTGGCATAAAATAAAAATCAATGATTTTGACCCATACAACTTATTTTAGGCTATTGCTACAAATACACCTGTGCTACTTAAGACTGGTTTTGTGCTCCAGGGTTACAAATAGACTTCATTTTCTGTGTAAAATAGAATATTTTATGTTTTCATTTTAATTTAGGGGTGAAACATAACCTGTTTTTGAGAGATATACCCTTAAATTTAGAGCTTGTCACTTTTCTAAAACATTGTCACTATAAATATTGCCAAAATAATTGTATTCTGCATGTATGTTTGTTGCTGCAGCCCGCAGGCACTCAAACACTGACCGAGTTTGATGTCAAATGGAGGCACTGGCACGAGGAGTGTGACCGCTGTCTTCAGGACAACACCTTCGCCAGCAGCCGGCACCTGGAGACCATCTGCAAGGTGAAGAGTGCTGACCTCTGATGACCTCTGAGTCTGCTGAGAGCGTGCGAGCCTGACTCTGTCTGTCTCTGTCAGATCCTGGTTGGGGATGAGGACACGTTACTGGAGCAGAAGGAGCTGCTGAGCACCTGGTATCACTTCCTGGTCACGCGGCTGCTCTTCACTCACCCCACAATCAAACCGCCCGAGCTGCACTACTACGCACAGGTACACACAACCAGTTATATATCAGCGTCATTGAGATGCTCTTATAGTTCTTATTAACATTTTGAATGTTTTCATTTTTATATTTTCTGTTTTCATTTTAATTTTTTTATCTGACTTTTATTAATTTGTATTTCAATTTTAGTTTATTTTAGTACATCTAAACTAAATGGAAATGAGAAAAGTTGCATAAAATTAGTAAAAATTATATATGTAAATAATATATATATATATATATATATATGTAAATTTTATATATATATATATATACACACACACACACACACACACACATACATATATATATATATATATATATATATGGGTCAAAGACGTAAAGATGTCCGCATCAAAAGAAATTTACAAAAATGATTTTATGTCCACAGAAAGCACATTAAATGTAAGTAAAGTGTCTACTTTTAAGGTTTTAAATGTTTTTTGGAGAATAAAATGTCAATTTGGTTGAAATAATGTTACATTGTCATTCAGTGTAACACAATATTTATGTAAAAAATCAAACAACATGCTTATTTTGACTTGTACATATTAAAATATATAAAAGAATAAGGGAGCATATTAAATTTTATTGTGTTTTAAATGAGTAAAAAAATCTTACTGACAAATAGACAAAACCTAGGATAGTGGCAAATTTTAAAAATGTAAAATTACAACTAATTAGTATCTGGGGTGAAAGTAATTAGTCTTTTAATATGTCATAAGTTGATTTTTGTTGTAAATATGCCTGACAAGACTGTTACACTGAATGACATTTTAGTGGGTGTCTTCTGTAAATCAGGGAAAAATGTATGATATTTATTTTGTGCTCAGAAAAACAAAAACAAAATTGTAATTGAATTAAACAGAAAACTTTTTAATTTTTGGGGAAAAACAACAACAGTTAAAGCAGTATTACACTTATTGTTTTTGTCTTTGACCCATGTGTGTGTGTATATATATATATATATATATATATATATATATATATATATATATATATATATATACAACATTTATTTTGTGTGTGTTTGAGGCATTTTTTAAATTTTATTATTTTATTTCAGCTAATTGCCTGGGCAAGATTTCTACTGTTCACAGTTTAACTTGATGTGCCAAAAATAAATAAATAAATATATATATAAGTTTCGAAAATAATACATAAAATTGTATAAAAAGTTAAATTTTTCATATTTTATTTCAGTTAAATTATTTAATTTTAATATTTTGAATTATTTTTCATTTTAATTTATTTGATATTTAATTTACTTAATTTATGTGAAGTTTTGTTGTTTTTGTCATTTTTATTAGTTTGTTTTAGTTTTTATTTCAATTTTAGTTTTAGTTATTTTGATACATCAAGTTGAACTAAATGAAAATTAGAAATGGATCATTGACAACTAGCTGTAATAAAATATCTTGAAAAAGAATTTTTTTTTTTTAGTATTTTATTTTATTTCAGTTAGTTTTTTTTAATAATTTGAATTAGTTTTATTTTGTATATATAGTCAAGTTAAATGAAAATGAGAAACGTTGCTTTGACAGCTAGCCAAAATAAAATAGGTTACAATAAACATTTTTAAAATATTTTATTTCCGTTGAAGTTAGTGCTGTCAAATGATTAATCGCAATTAATCACATCCAAAATAAAAGTTTGACATAATATTTGTTTGTGTACTGTGTATATGTATTATGTATATATAAATACACACACAGAGTATATATTTAGGAAAAGTATGTTATGCTTGTATATTAAATATATTTATATATATATATATAATATGAATTATATGAATATAAATATATACATGTAAATATTTTCAAAATATATACTGTATGTGTGTGTATTTATATATACATAATAAATATACACAGTACACATGCATATAATATGTAAACAAAAACTTTTATTTTGGATGCGATTAATCATTGGACAGCACTAGTTCAAGTGTACTTTTTCTAAGTAACAATTTTTTATGGGTTTAGTTAACTATAATAACCCAGAATGCAGCACAAGTAAAGCTGCCTGATATTATACGAACAGCTGAGAATTAGCCATGCAGTGATATGTGAACTTGATTTGAGATTTCACAGCGAATAAATCTACAAACTCCAGCTGTCCAGCTCCATATGTCATACTGACCTTGTGTTTGTGTTGCAGTCGAGCATGAACATGTTTCTGGGTCCGCGGGCGTCTCCGGAGCCTCTGGACATCATCCTGCTGTCGGCCTTTGAGTTTGACCTGCATCAGGTGATCAAAGACTGCAGGTGTGTCAACACTCTCTCAGTACAGACACGCATTCAGAAGAAGAGTCTGCGAATCCTCCAAACTAACACAGACGTTTGATGTTTCCGCAGCATTGCGCTCAATAACTGGTGGTTCGTGGCTCATCTGACGGACCTGCTGGATCACTGCAAACTCCTGCAGTCGCACAACCTCCAGTGCGTATCTCACATCAGATCCAGAGTTCAGATCGGGCAGACTAATGACTGGACACTTACAATGACAGTCAAGATTTCCCGCCCTTAAAAAGTCATTTTATTGTTTTTAGGAACATTTTCCATCCATGTTACTTCTATATGTGTCTTATAAACCTACAGATTCATGCGGCTCTTTGAGAAGGTTTTGGTTGATGTGATGCTCATAACTCTGTTCTGGTTTTGTAGTTTTGGGTCTAATCTGCGTGAGTTTCTGGTTTTGGAGTATGCCTCGGGTCTCTTCACACATCACAGGTGATTATAAACTATTTTTTGCCTCTGCAGACTGAGGACTAAAGGGTTCAGTCTCATGAAAACAAGTCTAGATTACACTTTACCATAAAAGAAAAATAAGAAATTACATTTTATGAAAATATGTTTTTTTTTGTTTTGTTTTTATCAAGTTATATAGTGATTTTCATGACAGCATTGTAAAGGATTACTTTATTTTCTCTATGCAAAAAAAATTATAAAATAATTGTTATAAAATTATATTTAAAATGACATTTTTATACAATTATAGTGCTGTCAAACGATTAATCCAGGGTTTCCGCGGGATCTTAAAAAGTCTTAAAATGTCTTAAATTTAGTTGTATCAAATTTAAGGCCTTAAAAAGTCTTAAATTGTACAAGAAAGTCTTAATTATGATCAGGAGGTCTTAAATTTGGAGACGGAAAGACCAGAATTGCGATATGGCTGAATGTGTGACGATTAAACTTCAAAAGGCTATGATGTCATTAAATAAACATGAGCGCTGCAAGTTCAAAGTCCGGTGCTGCGCTGCTTTGTGTACTGCCTTTACCGGGAAA
>JAFVLL020029998.1:0-16908 GCA_021397915.2 Tor tambroides
CCAGTTTCATTTGTGCAGTATTGTCCCTTGAGAAGATATACTAAAATTGTTGCTGAAATGTGAGGGGTGTACTCACTTTTGTGAGATACTGTATGGGCATCAACGCTAACTCTGACCGAGGAACTGTTCACTGGTCATGTTGAGCTGCCTTCAGATCACCACATTCGACAAATTCAGAAAGTTTTTATTTGCTTTTTGCATTTGCGTTTCACTCTGTTTAATAATCCTGAATGGATCCGTATGTATTTATCAGAGTTGGGGAGTAACTAGTTACATTTAATTACAAAATAAATGTAACTGTAATCCATTACTGGCCTCGGGCAGTAGGTTGAAATCACTGAGGGGGCCCCCACACAGCTGTAGGCCCCTATAATTGTCACCACCATTCACTTCACTAGCGACGGCCCTGGGTATTACACACTAAAGAGCCAGAAAAAGTATACAAAAAAATTCAGAAAAACCACTGAAAAAAACATGGTACGGTTAGTTTTGAATAGCAATTGGGCTGGTTTCGTTTGGCAACCCTGTCCCCATCAAAGAAACTCTTCCCATTCAGGAGAAATGTTGATGTGTGCAAAGTGCAGAGGGAATATTATTTAAAAGTTTTCTGTTTCAGGTACAGTAAAGTATGTTCATCAAGTTACACTGTTTAATGATGCTTCTTATATAGGCGAACTCCCACTATGCCACAAACCGGTCTGGTTTAAACTATGAGAATACTCTGCTGAGAGATAAGCTAATGTATGTGGGTGAGGAAATGTCAAATATTGTTTAAAAAAATAAATAAATACAATGAAAAATAAGACAGCACATGAGAACAGTTCCAGTACCTGGTCTGATTTGTACAGAAAAATCAAAAGCAGAATGGTATGACTTTAGCTCTGTGAAATTATGTTACATAAAACTACATAAAATCAGACAGACTGATTGAGAACGCAAATTCACTCTCTGACAGCAGGTGGTGCTAATGGAACAACAGCAATACAGCATTTCCTTGGTTACCACTGTAAATAATATGCATTATTCAGAAGTAAGATGAAAAGAATATACCACCTTTTCTGAAGACAGTCAGTTCCCCTCAGAGACACATTCATATGAGCCACCACCCCCAAATGTATAGCAATTTTATCATCATCGTCATATTTTCAAACAGCTCAGGGTGCATTGTTACATCCCTAGTGGTAATATATGTATAGGTGCTAACAACACCTTTTAGCTGTTCTAAATTCACTGTAAATCATAGCTTCTTGGGGCGTACTGCTTTATTTTAAAACCAATTGGTTCAGCAGTGGCAAAGGAATACTGATGTAATGATGTCAAAGGTGTAGCCTATGTTTTTGGCATTTTGCCTTTATTAAGATAGGATAGTTTAGAGTACACAAGAAGCAAAGCAGAAGAGAGAGGGGGTGGGATCGAGGAAGGTCTTTGAGTCAGGATTCAAACTCGGGTCACCCGCAATGCAACGGCATTATATGGAGGCACATGGCCCACTGGACTATCAAAGCTAACAATCAAAGGTGTATGTTTATGTTATGTATGAGTAATTTACAATGGCTTTGAACGTGGCAACCAATCAGACTCAAGCACCAGAACTATCTACTATATAAGGAACGTTACACACTTGTAATTATGAAACCCAAAGCCAGGTTAGAACTGCATTTGCAATGTTAAACCCATTACGTTTCCAACATGTACAGTCTGCAAAAATAAGAGGATGCACAAGTCATTATGTAAACAGGTTGTGTGCTGCATTCGTCCAATGAATGACACTGACACTGCAAATAAGAACATTAACCTAGGGTTTAAGAAAGTACAGTGTGAAATGTCAATTTATGAATACCCAGGATTAACTATTAACTCTGGATAAATTATAAGCAGTGTAAAATGGGAAGACAGATAATACTGGATTCTGGTGATATTATTATTTATGTCAAGTGATAAAAGTGTGAAGAACTTTTAATAATAATAATAATAAAAAATGACTTTTTCTGTTATAACTTTTTGTTAAATATAAAGATTCCATGGATGTTAAAGGTTCTTCATGGAACCACAGAGGCCAATAAAGAACATTATTTTTAAGAATGTATCAACTCAGTTTTGTAATGAATAGTAAATGAACATAGCAATGGAATAAGTATGGTCCTGGAAGAATTTGATGAGAATTTTTTTGCGCTCATATTTCAATAAAGGACTTTTGAATGCAGACTTTGACATCTTGGCAACTCTCAGTACAGTCATTTTTGAAGCAGGATTTTGAATACCCATACATGAGGCCTTAATATGCTTTATTATATTTAATGTAATGTATTGAATAAATAAATGTTTGCTGGTAACTCTGCTGTGTTTCTCTCTGAAAAAAGAAAAAGAAAAAAAAAAACACCCACACAAACACTTTAAATGTGTGCAAACTTAAGAACGCAAGCCACAAACAAACAATCCACTAAAATGTTACTGTGAAGGTTGTGTCATTTACGGCAAATCAGATCATCTGCGGCGAAATGCAGTGTAATGGAGGAGCATAAGGTACTTTCGGTTGTTGTGCGAATGTGTGAGCAAGCATCTCACCACCTCTCTGCTTCTCTGCTTATCACGAGAACAGACAAGAGCCGCCATTAGAGTTAACGCTTCTCTGCCACCAGTGGTTGGAAGCAGTTGCAGGCTAACCTAACCACATGGTGTTAAAAAAAACGACCGCAAGTTTATTGTTCTCACACCAGTGATTATTCTGAAATTGTGTCCTAATAATAAGTCATTGAGTTCACTATGTTTGAGGATGTGTCAGAAAATTGAGGGTGTTCCCATAAAAACAAAGGAGATCAATGTAGTATCTCATCTATGGATACTATATACCATAGTATTAAATATATAATAAATACTCTAGTACTAAAAGAAATCTCAACAATGTCACAAACTATACTATGCTATAAACATTTTAAACTTCTGACACATTACTAACTCTTACAGTAATCAGAAGTCTCCAAGTCTCCTGAACTAGCCTATATGACAAACAACCTGAGTAATAAAAGTTTCCTCTGAATCAAGATATATAGCCTATATATGTTAGCTACTTCAGTATGATCCAGACAGCATGATTTAGGACTCATTTAACTTCATCACATTGACAAAAATACTACAGTAGGATGTCACAGAAACGCACTGTCAAATCCAGAGAACAGGACAAATTAGAAACCAACAGCAAAAGTCAAAAGTGAAAGAAAATAAGACCAGAATTTCATAGAACGTCAAAACTACAAAACTAAATGATACACAAGCTATTTTGCAAAGCGGAAGTAAGCCATTTTCTGTGAATGTGCGAGTATTCTCATTCAGTGGCATCTTTAGGTAAAAGCAAATTATGGGCTTTATATATTTTGGCGACCTCTGTTGACATGAAACGTGCACTGCAAGCTCTGTTGTTTAAACTGAGATATCACCCCTCCATGGTCATTCTTAGGGTCAAAGAATCATATCTAAAACTGAGAGTTTAGAATGTCATTTTGTAATATAATTACATTGTCATATTTAAGCAATATCACACAAGTAAGAGTGCTGTTGTAGCTAATATCAGCATGATTTCAGCCACCAGCACAAGGCTGCTGATATTCACTGCATGACTGTGAATGTTAAGTTGCTTATATTATGACATATTATGTTGATTATATTACAAAATAACATTCTGAACTCTCTTTTTAGTTTATTAATGTTTATAAACTCTCATGTGATCCTCTTCAAATGCAGATGTTCAATAATTCAATTCAACTCAATTCAAGTTTATTTGTATAGCACTTTTCACGATACAAATCGTTGTAAAGCAGCTTAACAGGAAATTAAGTTTCTACAATATTTATATATTGTAGAAACTTAACATATTTAACATATGGCAAAATTTTGTAATTCTGTATGTTGTCTGAGGTTTGGCATTATCTGAGGTCCTCTGAGGGGTTGGCATCATCTCTTCTCAGGTGTTTGGTCATCTCAGGTCATTTAAGGGTTGGATCCAAACTGAAGCTTGTGCAATTCCTAGTTACCATGAGATGTTAATCCCATGGCAGAAACAGAGAAACAAATAGAGACATTATTAGCGTAGCTGCTGTTCCATCCAAGCAAAAATGATTTGTTCAACCTAAGCTAAAGAATAATGTGCGTTTGATCAGATATAACTGCAGTACAAGATTATGAGATGCATTAGAAAAATGCTTGGCTAAAGAGATGTGTCTTTAATCTAGATTTAAACCGAGAGAGTGCGTCTGAACCCCGAACGTTATCAGGAAGGCTATTCCGGAGTTTGGGAGCCAATACCTCCTTTAGTGGACTTTGCTATCCTACTACCAAAAGTCCAGAGTTTTGCGACCTTAGGGAGTGGGTTGGATTGTAGCGTGGCAGAAGACTAGTTACGCAGGAGCTAAACCATTAAGGGCCTTATAGGTAAGTAATAAGGGGAAGGGAAGGGAAGTGGTGTGTGGCCAAGTATGGTGACCCATACTTGGAATTTGTCCTCTGCATTTAACCCATCCAAGGGCATGCACACAGTAGTGAACATACACCCGGAGCAGTGGGCAGCCAATGCTGCAGCACCTGGGGAGTAGTTGTGGGTTCGGTGCCTTGCTCAAGGGTCTCACCTCAGTCATGGTATTGAGGGTGGAAAGAGCGCTGGTTATTCACTCCCCCCACCGACAATCCCTGCCGGACCTGAGACTCAAACCCACAACCTTCGGGTTACAAGTCCGACTCTCTATCCATTAGGCCACGGCTGCCCCATATAATAATAATAATATATAATAATAATAAATAACAGAAAAGAGTTTGTCATCACTTAGTGTTATAGTCACCTTAAATATAAAATTATAAATTACCTTATTCCAATTAGTACTGCCACATCATGGCATTGCTGTTTACAAGGGCTTTGTTTTAAAATCTACAGAAATACTACACAATGTTAAATTACATGATATAATTTAGAATAAATTATAAGTAAACTTAGACTGGAACACTATAAGAAAAAATGACAACTGTAAGTTTTTGACACTTAGAAAATTGGATGTAAAACAACTCAAATATAACCGACATACATTACAAATAACATATAGGTATTGTCTCAGCAGAAACACTGGCAACAACAAAAGCATACTTTGACAATTTTAAAAAATCTGTCAAATTTAACTCTTTCAACTGATGACCATATAATTAAAACCTTTAGCCCAATTATAAATGTTAAAATAAATGTAATAATTAAAAAAAAAAAAAAAAAAAAAAAAAATCTATAAGCTACACTACAGAGAAGTGTTACAACCACAAAAATTAAAAAAAAAAAAAAAAAAAAAAAAAGAAAAAGAAAAAGTGTTGAATATAGGCATGAAAATAGGATTCACAATCAGAAGACATAGGGTAATATCAGGGCCGGCGCCAAGGGGGGGCATTCGCGGGCCGTGCCCCCCCAAACGAGTTACTGTGCCCCCCCTTTCCGTACTCTCCCTCCTCGCTGAACGTGATCGATTACGAAAGCAGAAAGTGAAACCGATAAAACAGCGCACATAAGAAAGCGACTGCCGGCTGCAACGTCAGCAACTGCACGCGATCACAGCGTGCACGCTTCCCCACCGAACCCCCAACGTGATTTGTGCCCCCCCTAGAAATTCAAATGCCCCCCCGATGGAGGTGCCCTGGCGCCGGCTCTGGGTAATATTGATATTTTTATGGTTTAGAATGTTAAATGTTTTAAAATAAATCATCTTAAACCTAAGACAGTTTTAAATGAGACATTTTAAGGTCATTTTAAGGTTATGGTCGGGGACTCAAAAGTTACTAAATGACTGATCAACACAAGTAGGATATTCAGTTTACCTTCCAGGATCTCTGCAAGTTCGTGACACATAGTACAGTTGGCCTCCAAAAGTCTGTCAACATCCACGTGTTTATATAAATCTTATGTTAATTACGAATGAATACATTAATAAAAAAAAAAAAAAAAATCAGATCGGAAAAACAATTTTTGGAAATGTATGACGTTTGGAGGATGTCGTGGGTTTGTTTTGACCGCCCCTAGCGGTGTGATAGCGGTAGTGACGTGGTCGGATGTTTACGATCCCCATGGTAACAATTACCCCAATCTCTTACGAATAAAACGCATACCTGTTATAAGCAGACATGAGCGTCTCTGTGACACGCACATTTCAGAAGAAACATGAGGGCAGTAGGGGATTCAGACAACAGAGGACATATGATTATTTGTACGGTGAGTTAAAATGCTACAGCTGCAAATCGTTGGCCTGTTTGACCATTAATATATTCAGATGTTATAAGAAAGTACATATTGTGTAATTTATGATTTTAAAAAGCTGTTGTATTAAATTGTGGATGTTGGTGCTGTTTTTAGACCCAGTATACACATTGTCAGCTGATGTGGATCACGCCAGTGAAAGCCTTCGAGCTCATGCCTCAGTGGATCGAGTGGTAAGTTAAGAGAGACACCATGAAGCGACAATGGGATACATAATGTTCTATATGTAAATAAATCATGTATACATAAACACTAGCACAGCACAGCTCATCGCGTGCTAATAACGTTTCAAATGTTGCAGATTTATGTAGCTATTGAGTCCTTGCACTGCAGTCAGGTTAGATTTTGTGCTGCTGTTACTTCCATGTAAACACTGGAGACCGGAAAACACAAACTCAGTGTCGTTTTCCACTGCGAACTTAAGGTCAAGTTTGATGAACTCTGACTGACTTGTGATTGGGTACAGAGAAAACACATTTCGCCAAAACAGGACACACAGTATATGGAACACATTTTGGCTGCATTTAAATAACAAGCTTAAAATATTATTTGTGATGTAAATAATATATTAATAATATAATTTCATGTAATTACATAACTACTTCTATTGTATACATAATTACTTCTATTCTAATAATATAATTTCATGTAATTACATAATTACTTCTATTGTATTTGAAATAAAGTGTATTGCCAGATTTATTGACAAGCATTTATGTGAAACTAAAATATACTTCCAAGTTTTAAATATACATAACTCTGCCATGTATTTATATATGTAATTTCACATTTGTTATGATGAAGTTATGTATAACTTTAAATATAATACTGAAAAACACTGCAGTTAAAATTGTAATAAAATACTTTACATGTGCTTTAATATGTAAGACATTACATTAAAATACGTGTACTTTTTTAAATTATGACAAAACATTATTAGAACATAATGAATTAATATAAACATAATACACACTTTTCAGTCCACATGTAGCATGATTTCAAGTTACATATTATTTTTTCTAAGTAAGTTGAGATACTGAGCACTTTATGTTGGAACATGAAATAAAAAAAAATTTAAAAAGAAGATTTTTTTATTCTCTTGGAAGAATTTATGAATATAGCAGTATAAATTGATATATAAAAAACTTCCTTTGGTTAAATAGATCTACAAAAAACAGTGTTTGGTTGGCAAATGGCTGAAATGGTGCAAGTCTGAACTGCTAAATTGTAATGGCAAAGAGACAACGTTGACATTTTTGTTCCCAGTGAGTCATTGAGAATGACTATGTTGTGATATAATTCAGTTATTAAAAATCTGAAATACTGTAACCATTAACATTTTTGATTCATTCTAAATACATCAAAAACCCTAAAAGACTCATATCGAGAGGAATGAAAATGTCCCTGATCTTTGGAAATAAATGTTTATTGTATGAAAACATTCTGTTGCTTTCCAAACTCAAAACTTCTTTCCCAGAAGTTGAAAGTATCCTTTTATTGAAAGTAAAGTGGAGAGACCTTTCATTCTGTACTTCAAAGTGCACCAAAAAAATAATAAAAATGTATGTTATGAACTTTTAAGAGTACAAACAGTTGTGTTTTGTCTTTATCAGCGGAAGGTCCCAGAGTTTAGCTCCATGTTTAGTAATCTGCCACATCACCCTCGTTTTACCTTATGCCTTGAAGCCACTGACCCTGTGCCTGCATTCATTGATCGGCGTTGGCGGGGCTATGCGGAGCAGAAGACACAGACCCTGCAGCGACTGACAGGGTAAGATTCACCAAGTCCCCACTCTGTACAACCACACAAAAACAGTCCTTTAGAAATATTATAATAGATTGGTGAATCTCACAAAAACATGTCCAGGACACTTTTCTCGTTAAAATCAAACGAAAAAAGAGGAAATTATTTGCATTAATAAAATAAATATATTTTTATTACCACCTTTTTTGCATTGTGACTTTGTGACAATTTGCATTTTATGAGCACATTTCCCCCAAGTAGTAGCCACCAAATGATTGAGCTGTTTTCTTTCTTTGAGTTATTATCGTTTGTGGATTCTTGTTGGGATATTTTAATGTTCAGTTTGGTTTTTTAATGTTTTTGAAAGGAGTCTCTTACTCTCTGCACCATGCATGGCTGAAAAAAATGTAGTAAACACAGTAATATTGTGAATTATTACAATATAAATAACAGTTTTGTGTATATATATATATATATATATATATATATATATATGTGTATAATATATATATTTTAAAATGTGATTTATTCCTGTGACGCAAAGCTGAATTTTTAGCATCATTACTCCAGTGTCAGTATAGTATGCTGATTTGGTGCTCAAGAAACATTTCTTCTTATGATGAATGTTGAAAACAGATATGCTGCTTAATATTATTGTGGAAACAGTGATATGTTTTTTTTTCAGAATTCTTGGATGAATAGAAAATTCAAAAGAACAGCATTTAGTTGAAATAGAGATCTTTTGTAACATTATAAATGTCTTTACTGTCACTTTAGATCAATGTAATGCATCCTTGCTGAATAAATGTATTCAATTCTTAAAAAATGAAGAAAAAAAAACATACTGACCACAGACTTTTGGGTGATAATGCATGCTGCATATGCCAATATGAATTATTAATTTATAATTTTGTGTCTGTGAAAGGGTTGTGCCTCAGATGCATAGACCAAACCACACAGATGTGACAGGAATGGACCGCTGGAAGTTTTTCAAACGGTAAAAATGAATGTGAATGACACTAGCTACTAAACATTTTTTAGAATTTTTTTTAAACAAAGTGTACAAATAAGAATAATGTTTTTCCTCTTGCTTTTCCATCTTTTTTCTTCCATTTTCTTTCTCTCATTCCTCTTATTCCTTTCGCTCAACAGATTCCTCCTGATGTTGTATTTGCTTTGCCAAAGTAAGTCAAATGGTGCTTGTCACTTCAGTCTTAATAGAGTTATTTATTCAACACCTATAATCTACCCAAAACTGAACTTTCTACTCTCTTTCTATACATCTGTCTCTCCACGATTTTTCTCACAGATCTGACCTCCTTTCTGCTTCGGATGGAGATGAAAAACGGTCCCCCACTCCGTTCCAGCGGAGCGTGGGAGTTCAGACTGATTATCGGGAGAGTGAGACACAAACAGACCCTTTCACTCCAGACTATGCGGTTCGTCCTGGGACAGCCCCCCCTGAGCTGCTCACACTGGCCATGCTCAGATGGGGTAAACGTTACATAATATAATAATAATAAATAATACTTGTCTCTCACCAGTGCCTTATCTAAACAGCTCCTATACAGGTTGACAATGAGACAATATTTCACAAACTTTCACATGTGTAGCTTCAAGTGTTTGTGTTTACACATTTGCTGAGAGAGGTTTTGGGACTAACATTGGTTGTTTTCAGGCCGTGGGCTGTGTAAGAAAAAGTGATGAGGACGTCGAAAATCTTGATGAAGATGTTTATTGCAGCATAGCAGTGACAAAGTACATGTCGTACCTTGGGTTCAACTGAGGTGGAATGAACATCTTCATCAAGATTTTCGACGTCCTCATCACTTTTTCTTACATTGGCGAGCCACCCAACGAGGGGGATTTCCAAAAAGCAGGGAAAGGTAAGAAAAGCGGTTTGTTTCTTTTTGCTGGTTTTGTCAGGGAACCCTCTCGTTTTAAAAAAATCTAGAGAAGAAATTGTAAGGATAGAAGAGAATCTAGTTTAGTCAGTATTAGCAGGAGGAGTTATTAAGCCTATTCTGTACAAATTCTGTTTGAGATTCTAACGGAACCGAATCAGCCCGAAGCACTGTGGTGGCAGAGTTGTATTGGAATTGTTGTTTCTAAAGTAACTGAAGCAAAGTGCTTAAGTCAAAGTTTCTAAAGTAACTGAAACGTGTTGTTGGCCTGTTATAATTCTGTTAAGATTCTAAAGTAATTGAATCAATGGTGGCAGAGTTGATTTAGGCCTACTGTTTCTAAAGTAACTGAAACAAAATCGTAAGTTTCTAATGTAATTGAAACTGACTGTGAAGTTGTGATAATTCTGATGAAATTCTAAAGTAACTGAATTGACCCGATGCAGCATGGTCATATAATTATTTCAGAACTGTTGTGTGTTATAGTGTAGTGAGTCCGATGCACCGTGACTCTGTGAAGTTTAAAGCCCGAAGAAGTGTTGATTTGCCCAATGTACTGTGGCTAAGTAAATTGTTTTAAAAATATAACACAAAACCCGAAGTAGTGTGGTTTTGTCCGATGTACTGTGACAGTGTTACATTTGTAACGGTTTGGTGTAGTGAAGTGTAACGCCCGACGGCATGTGGCCATGTCCGAAGCAGTGAAAAATTTAGCCCCGATGAAGTGTGGCTGTTTTAGTTATTTGCATCCAAAGCACAGGAGCTGTGAATAATTAGAGTAACAGATATCTTACAATAACTAGATAATGTTCAGTCAGTGAAGGAATAAAGCCTATTGAATTGCTGAAGACAATTTAATAAGATTGTGAAAATGGAAGAGCTGATAGTTAAATACATCGCTAAGCATGGTTCAGTGGGAATGTTTGATGGGATAGAGAAGGCAGACGACCCTTACGAGTGGGCTATGTCTCAATTCAAAAATTGTCCCAGAATGCCTAAAAACAAAGAGGGAAAAGTTGCTAATGCACTTCAAGCTCTTTTTGCCTCATACAAGGTAACTAAGAAAAGATTAGAGGAAATGAAAACTGAAAACAAGTTACTAAATTCTCAAGTCAGCGACAATGTCATCTCTTTGAGAAATTGCAAGGCTGACGAGATCATTCTGAAGGAACAGATAGTGAAATTGAGAGAAGAAATTGCAATGTCCGAATCAGAGAGGCAGACATTTAGATGTTTGTTTGAAGCAACATCTAGACAGATGGAATATGCCCAATCCCATTCTGAACATTATGAAAATAACTGCAAGGAAGCCTGTAGTCAACGACATAATTTTTCAGATGATTCTGTGAGGTTCCCAGTAGCACCAGTGCGAACAAGACAGACTAGAAATAGAAATGAGAGAGTTCTTGATCAAAGAACTGAAAATGGCCAAGCTGTTAGACAGCTGTCTTTTATGGACTTTCAAAGTCTTGTTAAAGCAGTGGGTACTTTTGATCCTGATAATATGGATCCTGTAGAGTTCTTGTCTCAACTGGAGAAGGTAGTTGATGTTTATAGTGTGTCAGACGAAGATGCTTGTAGACTTCTTATGATCTGCATTCCTCATTCATTAACTAGTGTTCTCTCACAGGAAGTGCGTGACAAAAGAGCAGACAGAGGGGCAAGGAGAGAAGCTCTACTTAGACTTGCTGGGACTGATTTGGTTAACTTGAGAAAGATAACTGAGGTGACAATGGAAATTGGAGAGCATCCTCTAGCATTTGCGTCCAGGTTGTGGGAAATGTTTAGCTGTTACAGTGGTTTGCCCAATGCAACTAAACAAAATCTCATGTTTAAGTCTGCATTAATTGCACAGAGCAGTTCACACATGCGAGAAGCCATTGCTCTGCATGTAGATGTAAAAACACCATACGAGCAAATCATTTCCAAAATGACACAGCATTTCAATGCAAAAAGTCAAATGAAAGCTGCAGAATCTAGACATCCAGTCGCTGCCTTTGGCAAGAGAAAATGTTCTAGATTATCTAATGGTTTCCATCAGAGACCATGGAGATTTGAAAGAGTAAATTCAGAAGGTGTTACTCTCTGTTATGCATGTGGAAAAGCTGGTCACATTGCCAGGCATTGTCAAGACAATGAGAGACCTCATCAAAGCTTTGTTTGTCATGCATGTGGAAAGGATGGTCACATAGCAAGGCATTGTTTGGAGAAAGGTAGGAAAGATCAGGAAGTTTGTTTTGCTTGTGAAAGGATTGGACACAAGGCAAGACAGTGTCACTTTTCAACCAAAAGAAAGATGAGCTATCATGATTTGCTTAAGAACATAGGTAACTTAGAAACCCAGTTGACACTGTTGAAAGGAAATAAGGAAGAAGCCATTCACACCTTACCAGACACAGCACTGCAGGAACATGACTGTAGCTCAGTCACAAGCAGATGCTGATGTGAATTGGAGGAATTGTTTTATGATAGTATTATATTTTAGGAAAATATGTTTACTATCAAAAGGGGGGTGATTCTTTATGATTATAATTTACAAGAAATGTGTTAATGGCATGATATTTAAATGTAATTTTTGATAAATAATTTAATTGCATTCTGTGATTAAATTTCTGTAACAATGATGTTTTAAATGTGAAAAGATTACTGTGGGGGAAAGGGGGGGCAACCACTTCTTTTTGATCTTGTTTCAGGTATAAGCATTGAGATGTTTGCTTGAAAGGTGTAACCTCCTGGAGAATGATGATCCGGTCATCTGAAGGACAAGAAGGCCAGCAGAACTAGTGGAGCCAGGGGACTTCCACAAGAAAGAGGACTTCTTAAAGAATAGAGTGATCATCAGAATTGGACATCCAGAGATTTCCAGACCTGCAAGATTCAGAACTCCAAGCCTAAAAGATCTAGAACCCCTGAGGCCCACCATGGCATGGATGGACCTGATGGAACTTCACAAACTGCAACAACAGCAATAACTGCTTCTTCTAGAAGGACATTTCCAAATTGGAATGAATGGACAATGGAAAAGAGAAACAAGGAGAGATCAAACCATTTCAGAGGCTATGGACAGCAGTCGTTCCACCAAGATGGAAAACAAGTGGGCAAAGGACATACCCACACAAAGAAATGCACAAAGACAGACTCATTGCACATGACACTAGAGAGACAAATATATGCATACTCAAATGCAGAAAATATATTATTGTCTATTGAATGCACACATGTGGACAAAGGATGTTCACATTGATAAAAGGGACAGAACGCACGTGAAGAAAACACAGTACATGCACACACGTGTTCACACACACACACACACACACACACACACACACAGTGTTGCCTGTTGATTGATGTTTTTTTGCTCCTTAGGCTTTAGGCTGTTTGTATGAGGTTTAGTACATTTAGAAAATCCCTTTTGCTGGTATGGTTCTCAAGTGCTCCTCTCCCAAACCCAAGAAAATGTTTATGTTATGCTGTATGTGTTCTATGGTGAAACGTCAAATTGCAGATAGTTCAAGGATCAATGTGGGACGTTCCCGTTGGTTGTGATGGTTCTCGATTACCTCTTCCAAACCCTAGAAACATTTTTCAAATTTAAACAAACTTGTTTATAAAAAAATAAATGTGATAATTGTGCTCAAATGAAACGGAGTTGTAACCAGTGTGCATGAGGTGTCGACTCAATGACGGGTAAGATTTGCCTTTGGCCGGAGGTGGACAACCTAAGACAGGGCGTCACCGCCACTGGGCACCTGCCCGGGAAGGGAGGTGTAATCTGTGTAACGAGAGTGAGTGTGATGCTTCTTTTGGGCCAAAGAGCATCAAAGAGGGGACTGTAAGAAACTGTAGTCTGCCTCGACCCAGCTTCCACTCCAAATTGTCTAAAACTATACTCCTTTCTCTACAAAGAGCTTAATTATCATAGAGAGAGATTTGGCCGTTTAAATGATATGTAAATAGTATCTCCGGAGTGATAATTCATCACTCACAGTATGGGAACGGCAGTAGGCCATCGAGAACCATCTGCTGTAAAAGACCCCTGAAAGTCTACCAAAGATATGGGAATGGGAGGCTATCACTTTCATTGTTCCTTATCCACAATTTACATTTAAACGAAACTTCATTTACATATGGAGCGGGAAGATGAACGTAATACAGTATAAAATGATTGAGCTTAGGATGTTCTGGGTTCATTCCACCTCCGTTGAACCCAAGGTACGACATGTACTTTGTCACTGCTATGCTGCAATAAACATCTTCATCAAGAACTTCGACGTCCTCATCACTTTTTCTTACAGCTGCCTGCAGGGCTGGCAGAAGTAGAGATGATCAAGAGGGCAAGAATAAAGAGAGCCTGGGAGGCAACACTGCCCCCATTGATTGACCTCTCTCAGCTGGACAGGAGGAGAAGGATGATGGAGGAGATGGAGAGGAAGGAGTGGGCATTCAGAGAGAAGGAGATAGAAAAGTGAGCACTGCTTATACAAATAGTTTGCCAAGTTTGATTAATTCACCTGCTCACACATTATTTGCCGTGGTTTCTCACACTGTAACAAGATAATTTGTAGCTGATGAGGTAGATATTTGCCAAAAAAGAGTCTAAAGGGCTGTTCACACTAAAAACGCGAGATGCAGCGCTCAGGAATGGTTTTTAAAAAAGCGTAGCGCAGAATGCTTCCTCCGCCATGTTGCTGTCAAAAAAACTGTTTCCTTTCTACTGTAAACAAAAACACTTGCCCCGCCTCCAAGGTCTTCTGATTGGTCCACTGTTTTGGAACTGGCATTGATGAGCCGCACTGCGTGTAAAAGTTGAAATTCTTTTAACTTGACATGGCATCTTAAAAATGTGGCGCTAATGTACGAGATGCTGCAAAAGACGTGAGACGCGAGCGTAACGGTCACACACGTCTGTCTAGGGCAGTGTTTCCCAACCCTGTTCCTGGAGGCACACCAACAGTGCACATTTTGGATGTCTCCCTTATCTGACCAATATATTTCTGGTCCTGGAGTCTCTACTAACGAGCTGATGAGTTGATTCAGGTGTGTTTGATTAGGAAAAGTTGGAAAATGTGTAGTGCTGGTGTGCCTCCAGGAACAGGGTTGGGAAACACTGGTCTAGGGCATGTTTACATAGAAAAACAATGGAAAAGTAGTGCATTGGAATGGAAAAATGCGTTCTGTGTGAACGGCCCCTTAAGCCCCGTTCACACTACAAGCGATACGCAACGACAAAGCGACACGATCCCATTAATTTCAATGGAGAGCTGGCGGTTTCCGGTGACAAGAGCGACAGCGGCCAGCAGCGGCCATTGGCGACCGGATGGGGCGTGTCCAGCGACACGCCAAAGTTCAGAATCCTTCAACTTTTTGCAAATGAAGAGTGACTTTCGAGAGCGACAGCCAATAAGAAAGAAGACAGTAGAGCTCATGTGATCCTCTCAGCCATAGATAAACATATGCAATGGAAAAAGTAGGCTCTATTTCTCATTCATTTTTGTTTGTATGTACGGATTTAATTTATATTCATTTTATATTTAGTCTTTTGCCTCCAAAATGTTTGTATTTAGTGGCAAGAAACCTGATTCGCTGTCAAGGCAACCAGTAGTGAGAACGCCCACTAGCAGCCTCATCGCCAACCCTAGTGTGAACGCAGCTTTAAGAGTCTAAAGAAGTGCTCTTAAATTTACTGCTACAATGCACAAACACATTCATGTTGACTGTTGTTTGTCATGTGTTTTATTAGGCTGCAGGAGGCATGGATGACCCTGCTTGTCCAGCTTCTGCGTCAGAGGGAGGAGAAGCAGGAGGAGGTCAAGATGGATCAACTGGACGTGAGCTTTTCCCAGCACCAGCAAGAGAAGGAGGCCCGGCATAAGAAGATACGCAATGACTACATCATTTGTAAGGCCACAGTCAGATAAATCAGATAAATTTACGTAGCACTTAAAAGAACCCATTCTGTTTATGTCAGTCCTCATGAAATCAAAACTGAAGTTTTATGGCTTTGAGAAAGTATGTGTTTGCTTTTAGACCATGTGATTTTTCCATATTTGTACATATTAACGTGCTTTCCGAACTAAAGCATGACCCACATCAATTGCATAAATTAGAAAAAGAAATTGCTGTGTTTTGAATCAAATACATTTAAAATACCTGTATTTCATGCATAAATACCACAGCTTCTGAGCGCGCTGCGTGAGTTAGCTGCGCCAACTAGTGGTTGTGTGGTAAACATCCTTAGCATCTCAGCTAGGGTCTAAAATTTGCTCGGCAAGAGCAAACTAGGAGTAAAAATCAGCGTGGGCAGGTACTTGAAACTATTTTGCATGGTAGCTGGTGTGACTATCTAATGACAAAGGTTGCAATTTAATTACATAGCCTAAATATATAGTCTGATGTGCTGTGCATGTCAGAGTGAGTGTGGCATTGTGTTCATTTATACGTGAGCAGCTCATGATCCAGAGTTTTCAGTGTTTCAAACATGTTCAAAAATTTTGGGAGAATTGTCTCGTATATCTTCTCTGTATCTTCTCAGCAAAAGGAAGCTTTAAGGTCTCTCTCTGCGGTTTTCCACCAAAATATAATCTTTGTAGTTTAACATTAAAAAAAGACAGCCTGAATATCAGAATTGTAATTTTACTGTTGTTCTGTAAAATAAAATAAAACAACAACAACAATAATAAATAATAATTTTTCAATTGCATTTGAAAGACCAAAAATGTTTATGACTCACTTTACCACATTTACATACTCACAGAAAAGAAAACCATGCTTACAGTCTTTATTAAATTTTTTGTGAGGCATGATAAAAAGCCATCATTTATGGAGGTAATTTAATGACTAAAATATTTGCATGTGTAGGGTAAGATTTGTGCAAGTGTACATAAGATTGCAAACGTAAATTAAATTTGCATGCGCAAGAAAAGTTTTGCAAAGGTGCAAATCAAGATTCAAGCGCAAGAAAAAAAGATTTGCAGCATTTTACT
>JAFVLL020029999.1:0-19719 GCA_021397915.2 Tor tambroides
TTTCACAACAGTGAATAAACGCACAGCTCATATCTTAGATGCCTTCTGGAGACATTTATCATAGGCTATTTACATAACTTCCTTTTGATCTTCAGTAATAACACAGTAAATTATGCTCATGACCAGGGGTTTGTCTCAAGGACAGCGCATCATAATAAAGGAATAATGGAGGGTAAAAAGGAGAGAAATCTTTTCTTTCATCTGTGGAACACATAAGGAGAGATTCTGAAAAATTCCTCTTTCACTCAGACTGAAGTTTTCAAGCTTTAAAATGTACAGTAAAAATTACTTTATGTACTATATTACAAGTCTTCTAACATCATATGACAGCTTTGCACAAATTAAAATTGAATTTGTTGTTCATAGATGAATGTACTGAGAAGAGCTATAATGAATGTCAAAAATTTTGATAATGCTAAAACAATACATTTAAGTCTGTTTCTCACAAAGTTATCACATGGCTTCTAGAGACTTGGAACAAGTCATATCAAGCACTTTTAAGATTTCGTTGTAAACATTTATTGTAATTGCACAGAAAAAACAACCACATATTCCGCATATTCTTTGCGAACATACATTAAAGGGATAGTTCAGCCAAAAATGAATACTTTGTCATCAATTACTCATGTTGTTCCAGACCTGTGTGAGTTTCTTTCTTTTGTTGAACACAATTTTGAATTATATTTTGATGAATGTGGTCGCATGGAAAATAATATGGAAGTCGATGGCTACAAGCAACTGTTTGGTTACCAACATTCTTCAAATATCTTTACTTGATTTATCTTATTTTTTGTGTTCAACAGAAGAAAGAAATTCGTTCTGGTTTCCAACAACATGAGGGTAAGATAAGAGTAAATGATAATTTTCATTTTTGGGTGAACTATTTCTTAAAGATATTAAGGTATAAATACCATTTAGTGTACAGCTTAAGTCTCTTTGTGCAAGCTTCAAGATTTTTTAACTAAAATTTTTCTCAAGACTATCAAGCCTCCAAACACAGTACTTGACCCCCTATGCGAAAGTGCAAATCATTGCCCATTCAAAAAAGAAATGACCTGTTTTTTCCTAGCTCTTTGAAATCTAATGAGAGGAAGTAGAAACGCCAGTTTCTCTGGCAGTCCAATCAGGGATTTGTCTAAGTGGCAACTCTGAGTGGGCACAAAAACGGCCCAGTAAACCAAGAAATTCCATAAGCAAAAATCTTGGATTTAAATGTTCTCATTGTTTGCTTCAGACAAGCTTGTGCAGGTCTGAATGCTAATCACTCTGGTTTCATAAAGCTTTGTCTGAAACCAAGACCCTGAGTTTGATTAATCTGGAACTAAACCCAATTATACATGCTTGACCTGTAGGACAAGTGCAAGAAAACTACCAGGCCACATAATCACGACGGTCTGAGATAATTTCTCCAACATTCAAACAGATATGATTGATTCAACACAAATGAGAACATGTCATTGCAGTGCTCCTCAAACATGGTCCTTCTCATCAAAACCACAAGCAAACACGCCTGTCTTGCACAATGCATGCCAGGCCACAAGATGTAAGATTGGGATTATAGGTTTTATTTACGAAAAGCACCTTATGACAAGGTGATGGATCAGGATTTTTTTGAAACGCTGAACCCCTGCGAGGGCACAGCCCTTGGACACCCTGTTTTGAAGAACAAACTAATTTTGTTTTGTCTAGCTACGGCTAATCTCACCCTTTTTATGAGCGGAAGAGTTGCTTTTCAAAGCCCGCTCATATTTATGAGTTTATCATCAAGTAAACCACAGGTTGCTGTATAGAGGAGGCTTTTTTAATCAAGCCATCCCGAAAAAACAGGGGCATTCATCTCACATTGCGCGGTCTTGAAAGCAAATCGCAGAAATTGGTTTTGGCAGCAGCTTCAGAGTGCGTCAAGAACCAAACTGTCATGCGTTGCTTACGCAGGGGTGGATTTAACAGAGCTGAAAGCAGCAGTACAGGGAACATCATATTTATCCAATTTGCTTGACGTTTCAGAGGCCAAAATCAATCTTGATGAAAGAAGTTCCTGCACAAACAAAAGCTTTGTCTGCGGTTATCATAAGCTGTGCGCAGCGTGCTGTTTGGTTGCTTTGGAACATGCAACATAAAAAAAAAAAAAAACTTCACAGTCAAATTAGCCAAACTTTCACAACAAAAGTGTTTCCTGTTTGCTCAGAGTCAGTGTCGAGGGCCTGCGCGCAGGGAATCATTAAAATAAGTAACCGTGGCCAAATAAAACAGATTTGGATGAATATCCTCATGCAACCTGTTCTATATCTCCTAACTATGCAGACCAGAGCAACATGTTAATACCCAAGCCCTCCTCCTCCATCTTTGTGAACTGTCCATTAATAATGATTTGTTGCCCCTTGGTCCCGATAGGCGGCCTCTGCCAACAGAGCGAAGAAGTTCACCAAACTCTGTTGACAATGCGTGGAGACGCAGATGAAGAATTCATGCCGCTGTTACACAACAAATGAGTGGAAAGCTGAACACACAAGACGAACAGATTTCAACTATGGCATTGTGAACTCTTGCGAGCATGGAATCAGCCAGTGGTTGAACACATATAGACATCAGAACTGCAGTGCCAGACTATAAGACGATAACATCTTTTATGATGGACAAAAAAACAAAAACAAAAACACAGCTCTTTTGGCTGTAAATTGAGAAGAGGAAAATGTTGTGTGAGACTAAACATTTAAAAACATGAAATACACAGTTGCAAAAGTTCAATGGGGGGGGGGGTCTGTGTGTTCAGACAGGTGACATTAATCATGTGCTGTGGGTTGCGACAAGTTTACAGAAGCTGTTAAAAAAAAAAGGTCCAGAAAGCATTGGACCGTGGGTATGAAATAACGTGAAGAATTTTTTAGGTGTACTTTTAGACTTCAACTCGATGATTAATACCTTGCCCCAAAAATGTCCCATTTTGGGTAGTAATTACCATCTGTTTATAATGAAAGGTAGTGACGCACATGCATTTCTAGAAATTAAGTGCCTTCTTTAGCTTCCTTCTAGTTAAAACAGCCAATCGCCTTTTTGGATTTTTGTTCCCACAAGATTGCACACAAGCTGGACCAGCCTGAAAATACATGTCTTTAGAGTGATTTGAGAGTAAATAGCAAAAAAATTATGTTCTCGGATTGTATTACTGATTTGCTGTGACTGCAACGTAATCTTGACAAACGGTCCAAAATGAATTCACTCACCGAGTGCCAAATGAGAGTAAAAACTGGCTTCGACAAAGATGTAAAATGTGCATCAGTTGGGCAGAAATTTCAGGAACTGCAATGTAATACTTTGTTTAAATGAAATAAGAACAATAGTCATTTGATGAAGTGACAATCGATTCAAATCTACAAAACATTTTTCCTTAAATTTTTCATGAGAAGTTTATATAGGATGCCTTAAGTTTATCTATGATGACACATACATTTAATATTCCTTGCATTAAAGGACCAAAATGAAATGCATTTTTTATGGCTAAGCTGTTTTACTGAAAGTCGGAGGCGTGCTGATTTAGTATATAATGCTGCGAGTGTGCTGTTGGTAACAAACAAAAATAGCAAAAAGTAAGGAAAAAAGCACAAAAAAAATTTAAAAAAACTTAAAAATTGAGTAACATTTATAGCACTTAAATCCCTCAATTTACATGCCATTGACAAAAATATATCTTTAAGTAAACAATGAAAAATAAAGAAAATACATGGCCAGTAAATTTTCAAGTCATCTGCTGTTGATAAAAATACACATTTTAATAAAGATTATGAACAATGAAGAAACATTAATGGCAAGTAATGTCAATTCACTTGTTGCCACTGGCAAAAATATATTTTCAAATGAAAAAATAATGTGTCAGCGCTGATAGCTTTGTGGGCAGTGCACTGACATATACCGAGTTCAAATCCCAGCTCGAGAACCTTTCCTGGGTGGAGCAACTTACATACAGGGAATCTAAGGGATACCCAGTGAGTTTCCAGTAATTTGCTCAAATCCTGTCATTAGCCTCAAATCACTGAAGCAGACACATCTCACATCTCCAGTTCCTTTATTTTCTTTTTATTTTGATCACATCATCTTAGCTAACACTATACCACGAGGAATACGTAATTCACTTGGATTCTGGAAAACCAGCTCATGTGCATAGTTTATCCGGTATGGATGAAAATACCCCTAAATTGTATCTGACAGATTTCAAATAAGACTGGGATGATATATTATTTCAAATTGTTTTTGAGTAAACAATTTCCCCTTTGCGTTTATATAGACAACTGTAATAAAAAACACAAGAATCAACATCTCATTCAAGTCCCGGTTACAGAAATGCATTTCCACTAAACAGAGTGTTTACATCTGAAGAACCCATTTAGCTCTTAATGTTCCTTTAGTTTACATATAATCAGATTTCCCATAAGCCCCACCCACTAACGTACCATCATGATGATCTTTGCAGAGCTGTGGCCGTACCAAAGGCTGTGATAAGCCAGGAGGCTTAACATGGCGTAAAATACCACTGTGGCGAGGTTGCGAGGGTCCAGCAGGGACTCCACAAGAGGGATAGTGCCCATTGTCCAGTCACAACACAGCTCAGAGGGGTTGAGCAGCAGCCAAGCGTTTACTGGCAGGAGGTAGTTGAAGGTCAGCTGCCTGGTCGGGGTGGAGCTGACGGCAGCTGGATTATCAAACCTGATGATAGCAAGAATAGAATCAATGAGTACTCCTCTACATTAAGACATTCCACACTAAAAGACACTGTTCATTTTGAAACGTTTTTATCGATAAGAGAAATATACAGATAAGGAAAGGCAGGTTTTACATTTCACCAAATCAATTAATCAATTAGTTCAACAAAAAAAAAGTTCCAACTCTGTTTTGGATGTTTACTGGATATTAGTGCAACACTCAGCAGGAAAATCTTTAAAGATATATTTCTTTCAATATTTTATATTTTCCTCTCAGGCCTTTAGAATAACTGGTTAAATGATCTAATAAGTGCTTGTGCTAGTGCTGTGTTTCTGAACATTAACCAATATCATAAATATAATATTTTCATGGGTCTAAGTTCAATAGAACACAGTGGTGCCTCATTGTGTTCGGATCGGAACTGCTGAAGAGAACTGAACGCAACTTGAATTCCTGCAATTTTCAACATTCTACACTATTTAGCATTGAATTGAGAATTTTTCATTTCTAGTTCAGTTCCTGAATTTTAATTGAGGTAGCAAATGGGAAATAGAACTGACATTCAAATTTTAGAAACAATCTAAAATAAATGTTGGCTTAACAGCTTTTGTTCAAAGTTTAAAAAAGTTGATCTTGAAATAAGAAACTGCAATTCAGTAAACTTACTGTCACAGCGAATTAAATTCAGTCACGCACACAATTCAAATTTACATTTCAAATATGAACTGAAAAGAAGCTCATTCTTGAATTCTGAATCGTGCACAAGCCTGCAACATACGCCCTCAGAGTATGAGTTCAGAACATAATACTGTAAGATATACATTTCTAGCAAGTAAAAACTCCAAAACATCCTTTTATTCCTTAGTGCGGTAATTTACAGCATTTTTTGTTGATTTAATTCAACCCATGACCATTATTCTGCAATGCATTATGTTCCCTATGCATGTGAAACCACAAAGAGGTTTAAAAGGATCCAAGCCACACTGAAAAAAAGCCAGACTGAATGAGGCGGCTAAAAAAAAAAAAAAGTCACCAAAACAACCATGGTGCCAAGTTGGCAAGACTGATCTGTGGAAAGAGACCATTAACTGTGATTCAAGACTCAAGAAACAGATTAAAACAAAGTGTTGATGTTCTTTGAATCACAAGCATGTAATGTTGACGGTGAACACCCATTAACGGGAAACAAGAGCATCCTGATTTTTTTATTAAATCATTAACATTAACAAGTTTCAAATTAAAGTGCATTTATTCATTTGGCAGCTCATATTAGTACATATGCTACCATTCAAGTTACAACATTAACCCTTGTGCATCAATAAAAAAAAAGTTACACTTAGGTCCATAGTGGACAAAAATGTCCATGTCAAAAAATGGTCATAAAAATTGGAAACTTGGGAGCACAGACTTAAGTTTGGTCTCATTTTAAAGAAGACCCATGGCAGATTATTGCTGAAGTAAAAAAAGTTTAAAAAGTGAAACCAAAAAAAAGTTATACAGGTTTAAGTTTATGAAAATGATTTATGAACAATATTTTATAATTTCTTTTATGAATATTTTATATATGAAACATGTTGAACTCTAAACCTGCCAGAAAAAGTTGTGTTCCAAATTTGAGGTTGATATCTCAAAAAATTAGCTTTCAGTAAGATTTTGTTTGGGAGCAGTAACAAATTTTCCCCATTAGATGCCAGCAAAACTCTGCTGGTGCACACAGTGCTTGGATTTGTGATTTACAGTAGAGTTTTTCTTTCTCAAATATTACAAGCACACACACACAATTTTTTTTATGACACACATATAAACCACACTCTTACATCTATACCAACACACCCACACAATTATAGCTGCATTATTTATCCAATTGCCTCTATAATATGCAGAAGCAGAAAACAGGAATAAAGCGAGTATTTGCTTTATAGACCCTTTATAGACCAAACCTGAAAAAAATGGCACCATCTGGTAAAAAAATAAAATTTTGAAGCCTTGCCAACAGAATGAAAGCCTATTAACAAAAATTGCATCATTTTACAGTTAAACGGCACATGAGATTAAAAATAGCAGTTTTAATGGGTTTCAATGGTGACATTTTTGTCCAAAAGGTGCTGAGTGGTTCACTTTTTTGTACCTAGTATAAAATAGATTTATTAAAGGAAGTGAGGGTGGAATATTAAAATTCCAATAAAAATACACACCTGAGCCAAAATTTATGCAGTTAGCATTAACACAGGCAAAATTATCAAAAAAAACTAAACTAAAATGGCCAAAAATGTCCATAAGTTTGCACAAGGGTTAAAAATTGAAGGTTAGGTTTTTTTTTTAAACTTAAAAAATGTCAATTTAAGTTTAAAAAAAATTTATTTATTCAATTTATTTTCTTCACTATCAATTCCTTATTCCTTTCAAGCTCGAAGCTAATATTTTCCAAAGATGAAATATTTCCGCTGTTTGAAATGGACATAAACTAAAGTTTATCGCTTGGCTTTCACAGAGGGGTGTGTTTTGGAGAGAGTTTTGAAGGGTGGGAGAGCCAACTGCAAGTATTAAAAATCCAATAAAAGCCTTTGCACAACCCTGTCATAAATCCAATCTCTTGGAAGAAGAATGTTTTTGTTTTGGCTGGGACATTCAAACATTTTCACAATATTCCTGAAAACAACACATGCAGGGACAAAATATACTTAGAAAGTATGTTAATCTATCGTATTATGTCTCTAGAGAGCCGTGTGATAACACTAATTCAGACGGTCGGAGACAGTCGGTGGATTATGTCTGGGGATTAGCAATGGCTTCCGTGACGAATCCAAGAGGATTTTTCCCTCTGATCCCAATCAACTTCCCCAGGGATGATGATCAGAAGGAGTATGTCTAGGCATTTCACACAGAGCTCTTGGATTCGCAGAGACGCTCGATTTGTTCTAGGGTGGGCGGAGTCAATCGCTATCTAAGCACTCCAATAGGGGCGGTTCTAGTTCAGCTGATATATAGATCATTAAGTTCATTTCAGGCCCAGGGCTGCTGATGTTTACAAAAGCATCATGACAGCTCTCATCATTTAAAAAGATTATCATGCACTGCATTACGAACGATTTTCCCATAATGTGATACCACGGACATGTTTACATTCATTTGTCACATTGTTCCCTTGGCGACTGATACTATTTTGGCTTGAGCTGAGAAACTCTAATCATTTCCTTTTTAAGACCATATGTTCAGTAATAAATCAGATTATTAAGGCAATAAAGCCACTCAGGGATGTGCATTACACCATGCTTAATGCGGCAAGTTTCCATGTGCCCACACTGAATATAATGATGCGTGACGTAGGGCTGCATGATTAATGGAAACAAAACCAAAATCGTGATATGGCTTAGTGTGACTAATTAAATAAATACATGCATAATAATTATTATTATTATTACAATTATTTTGTAGCCATATTGATATATAATCAAATTTGACAAATTGTGCAGCAAGCACAGCATTTTTTAATTGCATTTTGAATTTGAATACATTTTTTTTTACAGAAATTTTGCAATTTAATTTTTTCACCAATACATGCAGCCCTCGCATGACGTGACAATCACAGCCAGTAAGATATTATAATGTCTAATAACAAGTATGTACAGTACCATTCAAACATTTGGGGTCATTAAGATTTTTTTCTTTAAGGATGCTATAAATTGATCAAAAGAGACAGTAAAGACATTTATAATGTGATAAAAGATTTCTATTTCAAATAAATGTTGTTGTTTTTTTTTAACTTTCTATTCATCAAGGAATCCTGAAAAAAAAGTATTACTGTTTCCACTAAAATATTAAGCAACACACCATTGATGGTGATAATAATAATAATAATAATAAATGTTTCTTGAGCAGCAAATCAGCATATTAGAATGATTTCTGAAAGATCATGTGACACTGAAAACTCAGCTTTGCCATTGCATAAATAAATTACATTTTAAAATATATTAAAATAGAAAACAATTATTTTAAACTTTAATATTTCAGAATATTACTCTTACTATATTTTTTTTTTTAAGCACGACAAAAAAATCTTTCAAAAACCCCAACATAAATAGTGTTTGTTTATTGGCAATGGGTTTAAATTCAGCTAAGGCTCCACATTTCATGATTCGTGATGTGATTCACGGATTAGTTGTTTAACAATAAGAGTAAAATATCCTATAATATATCCTCTACTACTCTAAGTAGCCTGCTGCTGTCTGTGTGAATGTTAATCAAACTGCAAAACAGCTTAAACAGAGATTATCTATATTTAATTTACACAGTGAACACTATGCAGTGTTACTTTTCATTTAATTATTACATTTCTGTACCTGAACACTACTGTTAGACTTATTTTATTTGTAACTTTGTTCAGCTTCAGAACATATTTTTGAGAAATTTGAAAGGGTGCCGTGACTGAATGAAGGTTGGGAAATGCTGGTATATAACACGACAGAGGTTTTAGTGTAGTCTCACCTGGTGAACACTGGCAACTGGGACTGAATGACCTGCACCCTGACGATGACCAGCAATAGTGTGCTGATGATCAGGACAATGAGCTTCAGCAGGGTCTGGAGAACAGCATAGGGAAAACCATCTTTTCCTCTCAACACCTGAAGTAGGGTGTCAATCAGCATAGGTAGAGTGAACTGTATAAAAATTAAAGAGGAGAAAATGACATGACAAAGGAAATAGAATAAGTAAATACATGCATATACATGCATCTCTGATCAATGTCCAGTTTGGACAGACGGCCTGATCTAGGCAATGCGTTGCCATATGTTTTTCCACTTCTTAATGATGCTCTGAACAGTACTTAGAGGGATCGATAAAGCCTTTGAAAATGTTTTTTGTAGGCTTCTAACTTGTGGTACAACTTTATCCCAGAGGCTTTTTGAAAGCACTTTTCCAACCATGGTGAACTATTTGCAGTACTAAATGCGCTACTAAAAGTGGAATCTTCAAGAAACAGCTGGTTTTATTCTTAAGTAATCAAAACAACTAACGTCAGGTGGGGCAGTTAGCCTAGTGTTTCATCTGGAAGTTGATTGGTTGCACCTGAGTAAGCTGATGATGCGTTCAAGTCCTCCTGGGACGTTCGTACTTAAGAATTAAGAGTTCGTACTTAACAACGCCAGGTGCGTTCAAGTAACTTTGGTCGGAACAAGATGGCGATTTAACTTTTCTACATAAATTTGAACGATTTTTTAAATTCTACATCTACAAAATGATGAATAAACAATGTGCATCATTGTGTTTTTGCTTTTTTCTGTTTATGAAGGGGATGTAAACTGAATCATCATATGTTCTTTGGTAATTATACAATAATATGATATTTTGTATATGTAACATTTTATTTTACATTACAAAAAATGAATCATTTTATTCATTTCAACAAATTTACCGTCAATACAGATGCTGCATATCTAGTCTTTGGCTGCGTCCACTGCATCTGACACGTTTTCCCACTGACACGTCCCCAACTCGGAAACTTGGGGCTTAAAGAAAATTGAGTTTCCCACTCGTAACAACGACTTTGTTGTGGCGTTCATGTGTGTTCAACTAGTAAATACGATTTATCCGACATGACTTGAGTGCACCATGAGTAATGGTATACACTAATGGGCTGATCACTTTACCAAACTAGATATATGACTAATACAAAATGTAAATTAATTTATAGGGGTCATCAAAATTCCCTTGATCTTTTCACATATAAGAGGTCATTGTACAATAAAAACATCCTGTGAGTTTTAGAACTCAAAACTTTCTCGTTAGTCTAAATACAGCTTATAAATCAAGCCAGTCTGCCAAAATGACAGCTTGTGGAATGCACAACTCTATGATGTAATAGTGTGGCTAAACACCGCCTCCACAGAGGAAGATCAACGCCTGCTTCTACATCACTGCCTGTTTATCCTCGCCCATCGGTTTGCACATGTAGTGTTTGAAAGAGGTGAATGCGCAGGTCTACACAGAAACCAAACGATAAAGATGGCTCTGAAGACAAGTCTTTGCATTGCCTTCCTTCTGATCCCAAAATTAGGAAAGAGTGGATGAACTTCATTTTTAATGAAGTTCCAGACCGCGTCAGTAAGAACTTGGTCCTTTGTTCACTTCATTTCACCATGGATTCATTTACAAACAAGGCACAATTCGACGCAGGATTTTCAGAAAGATTGAAACTAAAAGACGATGCTGTGCCACCACACACAAGTGTAACTGTTTTTATCACGTGGTCACTATTGCGTTGTCTGTTAAACAGATCAATTGATATGAGTATTTATGCGATTTTAACCTAAATCACAGCTGCATCCATCTCTGAAGGATGTAGAGTGTCAAACATACAAGTGTTAGCCAATCATAGCAGTGGGCATTTACTTCCGAGTCTACAATCCACCACACCTATTCAAACAGAACGTTCCAATAAGGGGGGTTAAAAACAGGACAGAAAATAACCTATTACTGCTGAATTATGATGTTTTTTGATGCAAAAATCTTGATAACATTAAAAGGGGACCTCAGAGGTCAAAATAAAAAACAGTTCATGACCCCTTTAAAGGTCCCATATTGTACACCTTTCTGGAGTTTTATTTTAGGTTTTAATGTCCTTAAGAATATATATTTGAGGTATAAGTACCAAAAACCATCTCAATATATTTTTACAGCTCCTCTTTCAGAAGCTCTGCTAAGAACAGGTCGATTTTGGCCTGTCTAATTAATATTCATGAGCCTCTCTTCTGATTGGCCTGTTGTTTTCTGAGTGACGTACGGCTAGGCCAACCACAGGTAACTAGTTAGGGCCGACGTCACAATTACGTCACAGCGCTAAGCTGGAAGCAAAACAAAGAGAAAACTGGAGGTGGCCCATTCAAAGTGTTGCCAACTTAGCAATTTTGTTGCTAGATTTAGCAACTTTTCAGACTACCCTAGCAACTTTTTTTTCCAAAAAGCACCTAGCAACAAATTTAGCTATTTTTAAAATGTATTTGGCAACTTTTAGCAACTTTTGAAAATTGACTTAGATGATAAATAAGGCATGCATTTTTCCTCTTAACCAAGCAGTTACTAAGCAGTGCCTAGCAGTACACACACATCACATGTGAATCAAGTTGCTAGTTGCACTTGTTAAATAATAATTGTTCATTTATGAAACACCTTAATAGTTAGTTTGTTCCTATAATTGTTAATCAGGTACACTTTTGATCTTATATTAAAATCTGTCTATCTGTCTACCTAGCTACCTACCTACCTACCTAAATGCATTGTGTCATTTAAAATATGCTGGTGAAATATGAATACAGAAAATTCATTCATATTAACATATGAAATACACTGTGCCCTATTTTATGGACTTTCCTTAGAGTGTAGCATTTAACTTACTACCAATTCACTGTTTAAAACTGTAATTTTTAATCATGTGTAGTTTTACTAGTTATTTGGAGAACATATAAAATGTAATTGTTCAAAAATGTGTAACTTTTCAATAATCTAATGTTGTATTTAGAAAATAATAAAAATGTGTTCATATTGCTTTTACAAATAAATATTAAATGTTTATTTTTGCAAACAAATCTAAATGAACATATTTCAAATAATATTCTTTGCTGAGATTTGAGTAATTTCAATGTGTATTCTACGCAATGACGCAGTTTTGCGTCATGGTTACATAATGACATCATTATCCAATGACGTCACAACATCATTTAGCAACTTTTAGCAACAAATCGACCTGCCTTTAGCAACTTTTCCTGAAAATTAGTTGGCAACACTGCATTCAAACCAGCACAGATTCGGATACATAAGGAGCTTAAAATATCATCTTGTTGTGATGTTGGGTGCCAGAATTGCTACAGCCTCAAATTAGATATTTGATCGCATACCTGCTGCCACTGCCAGACAAAAAACCGACGACAGCTGTGGTTAAACAAGATAAAACGAGCAGACTGGACAGAAACGATCACCAAAAATGCTCGCGTTTGCAGCGCACGCTTCTTATCAGAAAAGGTTTAATAAAGTGTGGTCTTTTGTTGTTATGGGTGCGTCTAAAGATTTCTTGCATCTCACGACTATGTTGTGTATGAAATAATGTCTGTGTGCATGTGTGTAAAACAACAAACTGACGATTTATAATCATTTATAATTGTATATACATTGTCGTGATTAATTGTGGCTGGAGGATGGATGGGACAGTGGGCGGTGCTCGGGGTGGTGACTGAAGGCAGTGACTGAGTAGTTCGGACGTCACATTTTTACAGAAGTCACAATGGCTCATGAAAAAGCACAGCTACTTTATGCAGGCTGTGTGATTTTACTGTGGACTGACTGTTTTGAAACTTATATGGTAGTTACATAGCCCTTAGACCTCAGTTATCATGAAAAAAGCCAGGAAATTTCAGTTTTGACAATATGGGATCTTTAATACAATGTAAAATGTTAAATATATACACTACCATTCAGAAGTTTGGGGTTTGTGAGAGTTTTTAATCTTTTTGAAAGTTTTCTTTTATTCTCCAAGGCTGCATTTATTTGACGAAAACTATAATAATCTGCTGCAATGCCACTCTCTCGTGGATGTGCATACGAAAGTAAGCGGAAGCTAGAGATTAGAGTTTATGAAGTTGTAAATATGGATATTTTTCTCATATAAGCATATCAATTCGCTTCAGAAGGCCACGGAGCCACGTGGAGCACTTTTTACAATGGATGGATGCACTTTTATTGAACTTCAAAATCTTAAACCCCATTCATTGCCATTATAAAGCTCGGAAGAGCCAGGACATTTTTTAGTATAAAATTGGCATTCGATTGTATTCGTCTGAAAGAAGAAAGTCATATAAAACTAGAATGGCTTGAGTCAAGTCAAGTCACCTTTATTTATATAGCGCTTTTAACAATACAGATTGTGTCAAAGCAACTTTACAGTATCAAATAGGAAAATAGTGTGTCGATAATGTAAAATGACAAGATTAAACACTCAATTTTCAGTTAAAGGAATTTCACTATTGAATTCAGTGATGCCATCGTCCAGCTCAGTTCAGTTTAAATAGTATCTGTGTAATCAAGTCGACGATATCGATGGAAATTAGGTGTCGCCAACTAAGCAAGCCAGAGGCGACAACGACAAGGAACCAAAACTCTATCGGTGACAGAATGGAGAAAAAACCAGGCTCAGTCGGGGGGGGGGGGGGTCGGTTCTCATCTGGCCAGACGAAACCAGCAGTTCAATTCCAACTGCAGCAAAGTCAGATTGTGTAGAGGACTCATCTAGTTCCCAAAGGACTTGTCCTGATGGCTGTCTAGGTGACGAGGTCTTCACTGGGGATCAGTCTCTGGGGCTCATCTAGGTGTCCTGGTCTCTGTTGACATTCAGGGCTGTAGAGGTCATCTCTAGGTGCTGATCCACCATCTGATCTGGATACGGACTGGATCCGTTGAGGATGATTAAATCATGGGGAAATTTTCATTTTTGGGTGAACTATCCCTTTAACAATACAAGTATCCACAATAAATGTACAGCATAACATACTTTTTTTTTTACTAACTAGTTATTTATTTAACCAGTAATAATTATTCTTACATAATGCTAAGGACTTTTCCATTCTTGTTGACAGCAAAAGTGGAGAGAAGACAGGCAACAATGACAAGAGACACAACACATGCTGTATTCGAACCACACACACCCCATTTGACCACCACAACTTAATCTGTCTGCCAACGGGTTAACCACGAGGCCACACACCCGACCCAAAAAAAATAATTAAAAAACCCCACTCCTCACAGAGATAAATGCTACGTTAGAGGTCGCTGCAACGAAACTACTTAGACACAATCCAGATGCATTAGATCAACGTTACATGTAATACATTATCGCTTAAGCGCTGCACTTTTAAACAACTTAGGCCAATTAGAGTAATTAGTTAAGCTACATGTATTTCAGCAAAACATCAAAGTACAAGCGCTACTCATGCATATGGGTCAAATTAGAGGCATAGCTTAGGGCTGCGTAAGGACTAAACGGAGCAAAGATCCACAGACCTCGAGTTCCTGTCAGAAACAACAGCTGCTTGCATTCAGTTGCTAGCTCACATAAGAGGATTATGCCACAGTCCATTATGTAAAAATTCAATTGCATAATACAAAGTGAATGGAAGGCTGTCAAAAGAGCAAAGAGCCCGATGAGCATCCGAACGCTAATGGACAGAATAAATGCTACATCGTTAAGTGGCTTTTACTTGACATTCAAATACAGATGCTAATCTTCTGGGAACAAGAGCGATACGTTTGAAAAGACTCTTTAAAGGGACACTGTGTCCTTAATGACTGTGACATGCAACATCTAACTAATGTCAGTGCGTCAAAACATTTTGATTTTTGAAATCCTGCAGCTCGTTTTAAATGGAACAGGCAACAGGGTGTTTTCACATCTGGTAAGACTTGTGGTTAACAAAACTATGAGACTTTGCTGTTTTGTTTCACTGCCATTAGAAATGAGAGATGTTGCCCTAAAGTTATTTACTCAACTGTCACTTACAAAATAGTTATGTCTTGCATCGCTTTTTTTCCAGGCAGAAGGTACTGAATGCTGTATCAGATAAGAAACCTGTATAAGCTGTTGGTTATCACTCGCCTGATGCCTCAGTGTTGATTTTCACACTCTTGCTCAAAAAACTCAATGCAGACTTGCCCTTTGGGCTTTTAAACGAATTTTATGTTCACACCAAATGAGCTCACATGACAGTCGAGACGTCAGTGGAAAAGTATATAAGACAAGTCGTTGAGTGAAAGGGGTTTATTTTCACTGCAAGAGATGGATTTAGAGCTTTATAACCAATACACATCGCCACAGGAAATTGCTGATACCTCAAACCGAGTTATTTGCTTTACATTCAAGTTTCAATTTTTTTCCACCGCAACCATATGCATTTAACTGTTAAAGTTTTTTTTTTTTTGGTATTAAACTGTCAAGATAGTGACACTAACAGACAAAAGTGGACAAATATGTCTGCAGTCATCATGCGAGGCTGCGCCCCATGAGGACGCCTTAAGTCGTTCCATCTGGGTAGCGGGTTCGCTTTCCCTCTGTCTTTCTGCCAACAAAATAGGGCTTTTAATATCAAAAAGAAAAGGATGTTTTATGTCTTCCCTTAAAAGCAATACAGTTGTCTTTTTTTGAACTTATTAACAAATAAGCTTTTGATCCCAAGACCCTGTGACAGATCCTATTGACTTTAACCACGCACGTCAACACGTCCTTTATTTACGAGTGGATAAATAAATGTCACACTTACCCCTTGGGCAACAAACACCTCGTAAATACAGCATATCCCAATGACAGTTATTCCCTGCTCCTTGCATAGTGTGGCAGCGGCAACCAAGAACACAGTTGAAATGATGGGAGTCCACACTGAAAGAGGAAGTTGAGGACATTGAGGACATCTAGCTTTTAATATGTCGGAAGTGCTTTTGAGTAACTTTATGCATCTTTCAAACATCATTCAGATTTAAGAAAGTGGAAGGAGGAAAGCAGCCTGGTGTTGTTGTTCACTGGGTGGCTGGGGAATCCCGTCCCACAAGTCTTTCAAAGGGAATTGCAGAAAAACACTTAATATAAACAGGGCTGTCAATTTAACTTGTTAATTTAGCATGATTATTTATCACAATATGACTTGCCAAACCACACTCCCAACGCAGGCAGCACAGAATGAATAAGGAGCCCTTCACATGACTGTGTCTTGTGTTCAAATACAGCTGGATGGAGTGCAACAAATGGAACTGAACGCAAGGATCTCGAGATGGTTTTTAAATTCATACGGTGTCTTAAAAACACGCTGCTCGCATTTGAAGATGTGAGGCAACGGCCATAGACACGTGAACCGAAATATAAAACTACACTGAATTCTAAATTAAATGCTTTTGTCTTTCACAAATATCGCATTTCATTGTAGTTCATTCAATTTAGTGACTGGCATATCATTATTATTACTGATTGCGAGTTACACAACACCACAAATGCAGTGGTGGCCTGGCACTATGCCACCTGAGATATTAATGATGTTTATTATGGGTCAAATTGTGACCTATAATATATAAAGAGCACTCAATACAACACTATTCAATCATGCAGTTCCTTTTACACCTTAAAACTAAGGTGACGGCTAATTTAAGATGAACAAAAGAAAAGCAAATCAAATAAAATAAGAAAATAATCACTTTTCATCACACCATAGACAAGGCAACAACAAAAATATTATGACAAGATTAACATTCTGCTAAAAAAATAGTAAGAATCGTAGTGGGAGGTTGACGGTATAATATAATAATTGTGTTGAAATGCATCAAGTCAGAAACAACATGCCAATTTGATCGATCGGTGAAACTGGAGCTGTGTACTCAAGACTTCTGGGTGGGGAGCTCGGTGAGCTTTTGAATGGGAGGCGAGTTGCAGCTTGCGCGTCGTGTCCTAGGAATGAACTTGTTGCAGCATGCACGCATGGAGGGATTGCGCAGTTATGCGATGGCAACACTTACCTATGGAGTGATCGGCACCTTTTGATTTGGTGTATGCCAGGAAAGCAGCCAGCAAGAAAATGGAGGACAGCAACTCAGCCCTGCCAACAACACCTGTCACCTGCACATAGCAAAAGATTTCAACAGCTCAGTGTGCAAATCTCTCAACACTCATAACAGGTGGAATTTCAATTAACCAATACATGCCAATCTGATGCATGTAAAATGAAATGTCTTATGTTTGACTGACGTTAAATGTGTGAAGTTTGTTTTTACACAAAAGGTTTCTTGTTACGCCACGATTGGAGATTTGATTGAAAGTCTATGCCATGAAGAGTCATGTGACTGGTGCAAGAGGAACCAGTTTTAAGCAATCAATCATAACTGTAAAACAGAAATTATTTTTTCCCTTTCATACAACCTGTGAGAACGTTTGCTCAAAATAACTCAAGCAATTATATAAGATCATCATATGGTATAATTAATTGTTACATAACGTTATATACAGTGGAGTCCAAAAAACTTAAATTTAATTTAACACATTTCTTTCCATTATAAATTACAGCATAAGCATATCAATTTGAATGAAAAGTTACATTTCAGAATGTTTTAGTATTCAGTTTTGCTTCATGGACAGCAGCAGTCAAACTGCATGACCTCCAAAAGTTTGTGAAAACCCCAATGACCACTACTTGAGAATGATCCAAATAGCATCTTGTGCCTCAATGGAAGCAAAGAATCTGACCTTTGAGGAATTCACATGCTCAGTGTCACAAATTTGCTTATTTAATTAGTGACCTTCAAATATTTCTCATTCACTGAACGTCATAACCTTATCCAATTTTCCTCCTAAACTTGTTTATTTCCAGATTTAAATTCGATTAAGATAAGCCATTTTATAATGTGTCTGATTTATACCTCAACGGCAAAAGTTGGAGCTTCAGAGTTTGATTCATTTCTGTGAATCACTAAACAAAAGGAATCAACCTTAAATGGTTTGTTTGCATCATGTCTGAAAAAATATTCATTAAAAGGCATTTTTCATATATTTTGTTAATTTATTTAGCTAATTTAATGACAAAAAGACATGTCTGTATTTTAGCTTTTGCAATGAACATGGTTAATTTAATTGCAACAGTGGAGATATCTCAAAATCCCTTTAAGGCAAGTCATGTCACTCGGCGGCCATCTTTGAAACGCCTTTCGGGCATGCAAGTGCAGCTACTATCTCTTTGAATGGGGAAACATCAAATTCTCCAAAACTTACGATTAAATTTCATATCTGAAATCACCAATGAAATCTGATAACAACTGTATCATAAATGTTGTTTATTTTGCTCAAATAATGTTAAAAAAGCTTATTTTAAGCTAGACCCGCCAGTGACCTCGGACCGCTGACTGTTTCTATAGCAACCGGGACTTCTAACAGCAGCTGCAGTGACGTGGTGACTTTACACATTAGCGATTGGCTCTTTTACTCAGAAGGCAGGGCTTCATTTGATAGAGTGGCCATATTGAGTGTTGCATTGTTCCTCATTCAAAACTATACTTCAAACTATACTTCAAAACTATACTGACACGTCTTCGGTATATATTAGGGCTGTCAAAGTTAACGCGTTAATAACGCATAAACGCAAATGCATTTTAACAGCACTAATTTTATTAAGGCAGCGTGCATTTTCTGTTTGACCCGTGGCCTAGTCCGTAGTTGGAGAAATGAAGATGCACAGTGTTGCCAACTTAGCGACATTGCAGACCCCTTTAGTGACTTTTTTTCCCTTCAAAAAAGCACCCAAACCTTATTTAGTTTTTGAGACTCGCCGGTACTGCCGCACGAGCGCGAGGTCTTGCTGTCCCAGCCATGGTCCCAGCGCGCACGCACACACACACACACCTCTCTGTGCGTCTGCATTGTTCAGCGAGTGGCGGAGAGGAGCAGGGCTTTCAGTTAAACATAGATATTATGTCGCTTCTCTAATTTTACATGCAAGTATAGCCGAAATCACACCACAGCTATTGTCTTCATCTTGTGTATTTCATTTTATCAGATGACGGCACGATTATCAGGATTTTTGTGCAGATTAACATCTTGGAAGGGAAGGCTTTAATGTAGTCTTAACAGGTTGCATTTCAATCACTATTTCATATTCATTCCGTTGTCTGACAACAGAAACAGTAAAATATATCAATGAAAACAGTTTTATTGAGAATTTTGCTTCATCAAAATACAGTATGTGGGCACAGAGAGGCAAACAAATGTAATAATATAATATATGTACATTTTGCATGTTCAGAAGAAGAGTTGCCCTGTCGTGCAAAAATGTAAACAGGTTTCTGCAAGTAAATTGCTCAGTGCAAAGAAAGAGAAGTAATGGGAACCTAGTATTTCTTTTTTCATGTGTCTAATAGACATGAACAAGTTCTTTGAAAAACATCTATGACCTTTGAAACATGTCTAGTCTTCATGCTCTGTTGACTATGGTTTCAATAATAATAAACATA
>JAFVLL020030001.1:0-17080 GCA_021397915.2 Tor tambroides
TAAATGTATTTTGTGTGTGTGTGTTCCCATTTGCTCAAATAGCAAAAAAAAAAAACAAAAAAAAAACTCCACTATAGTGTTTTCATGACTTTCAAAAAGAGGAAAAAAATATATTTCATTTGTGTTCTAAAAATGAGTGCAAGTCTTACAGGTTTGGAACAACATGAGGGTGAGCAAATGATGACAGAATTTTCATTTTTGAGTGAACTATCCCTTGAAGTTATATTTAACACTTTAATCAGCAAATAGTGATAAGATGATTCAAAATACAGCTAGACAGAGCTGCAGTCACAATCAGCTCAACACTAAGGCAACTAGGAACCGCAAGGCAGACTTGCACATGCACAAACAAGCTGCTGCTTCTCATTAGAAAAACAAAAACAAACATGATACCAGTCTGTAATCATCAGAAGATGATTTTATATTTTTAGCCAGCCCATGACGTAAACACTAAATAATAGAAACTGATCATTTCTTAGATTGGACTGGACGAATATGCAGGTGGCCTTTCAGCAAGGACTACTGGCAAATATGCAGCGCACGTGGGTTATGCGATAGCTTCACAGTTCTTAAATATTATCTAGAATTAGATAATATTTCAGATATTTTGCATGGGTGATTTATATTCTTTTTAACATCATTTTCATTTGTAGGTGGATTTTCCATGCTTTCTGAGATGCTGAAGTTTGATAACATTCACGATGATGATGATACAGCTAATCAAACATTTCAGAATAGCAAAGACGCTTGTGGCAGTATTTAATAACTAGTACATTTGCTTGTGTCCTGATATTTAAAGTGTTATTGATCCTGAAGCAATGCCTGATTTCCCAATTTTGCAATCATTTCTTCTGGTATGATGTCTTTTGAAATCGTATCCTAAACTTTGGCACTGTTTGTCACTGCTGTAAAATTCAGTCAATCCAGTCAGCCTAACATTAAGATTAACAAGCAAACTAATCTGGCGTTGGCATAATTTAACATCATGCAAAGTCAGAAATGCCACCAAATTTAAAAAGAAATGCCACAAAGTTAAAAAAAAAAAAAAAATTCCCCCAAAATTCAAGATATGAATTCCTCCTGTATGAGTTCTTATTTTTTGTGTTGCTAATATATTATAGGTAAGCAATACTACACGAGCAAGAGTTCTATTTTGCTAAATAATGCGATTGCAAGTGTAATATACATTTTAGATAGCAAATGAATTACATTAATTACATTAATTTTCCTAACTGCCCAATTTATACACAACATTGAATATTCTGACAGTTTTCACCAAATAAATTTTACAAAGTAAAACAGTTGCGTCTCGCAACAACACAGAGTTTTATTTTTACTTACAGTAAGTTTTTTTTTTTTAACAAATAAGTTGAGTCAATGATTCAATGACTCCTTTATAAAGACAGTGGTTACTTGCTTTATAAGTGAATCAGTTTCTATGATTCACTTTTTTATCATAAAAAAACACTTTTTTACAGTTTTATTTTTATATATAATTTAAAAAAATTTAGTTTTTCCTATCATGTTTCTATATTCAAAATGTTAATTTTAAATCATTAATCTCATAACATTATTTAAGCCTATATGCAATTGCAATGTAGTGTAAATGGCTTTTATAAATGGGAAAATGAATTTTGTTTGAAATTGATTTCATTTAATTGGCAACAGCCATATAGTATATATTGTTAATTTACAGATGTTCAATAGTATGTAACTTCATTTTATCTAAATAATTACAAGCACCTGCCCACCAAAATGTCTGTGCATGGCCCTGGTGTAGGTTGACTCATTGATTAACTGAACTCTGAGAGTAAAGCTCATTCTTCTGAGGAAGATATTTTTAGAGAATTTGCAAAAAAAATATTTTTCAGTGTTGTCTCTTGATCACAATGTTTACATAGAGTGAATGTGATGACCTCGCCTTGGTGGTGCCATTATTGTTTATTGCTGCATTTGTTTATAAACATTCATTGTGAAAACAAAACCGTTGATCCAACTGTCAGATTATTTGGCAAAACCTTTTCCTGAGTGCATCAAAATGCTTTGCATATAAACTACAATAGACTTCTGAATTCTCTTGAAAATAACATTCCAAAAGATCTCCTTGATTATAACAGTTTTGGGAATATAGTCTTTTGTTATTGCTAAATAATATGGAAAACAATTGGCTAACTGAGAAAATTTAAATAAGAGGTCCAAAAGTCTGGAACGCCAAGGTTTTGAATGCAATAGAATGCTGAAACAGCTCTGAAATAAACTCTTCGTAGATCTAAAACAGCAGGGTCAATCCTTCTCAACTCAACCAGAGGTCCCAGCTAAAAATTTTGATTTTAACCTTTTTTTTCTGATGAAAGAAATAGATAAATGAACAAGTAATCCACTATTTTATAGAAGGGGTTCAAAATGTCTATTTTCATCTGAGATTCGGAACCAAATTACAGGAGGGTAAAAATGACTTCAGAAAGATGGCAGAATCATTCTGTTATTTTTACACAGAGATTGGCAGGTTTATTAGTAAAATCTGTTGACATTAGCGATCTTTGTTGCATTATTGCCAGTGGTGATTATTCAAAAATGGGAAAAGCACTTCTTGTGTTTTTTTCACCTGTAGTTTGTGTGCCTGTAACTCAAAAAGTATTAAAGATATCTTAATATCCTTTTAGATTTTGGTTCTTAACACACTTTTCTTATGGTATCTTAATTTAAATCTCTATAAGGTTAAATTCAAGAGATATTGGGTTTTCAATGTGGCTTTTGCCTCTGCATGACCGAGTCCTGAAATAAGTCCAATAGACTAGCGCAACTTCACGGGTGGAGTGACATATCGACCAGGAAGCATAAAAGGGCACACGGTGTAAAGCGTTAGCTTCTGATAGGTCGAAGCAAGCCCTCACAGAGATGCAGAAGGTATGGCAGGGTGATGCACTGTCTCGTTCCCTTTGGGTAACTATGGTTACATGCGTAACCTAGAGACGTTCCTTTTCAAGAACTCGCACTCCATCGGAAACGCTTTGAGAACAGAAATACCAACTCCACCATATTGATGAATGCCTGTCTAGTGTGAAGTCAAAGCATACATCTCAAGACAGAAGCACTCTAGAACCCAGATTGGTCCCAACATCTAGATCAGTGGTTCCCAACCACATTCCTGGAGGCCCCCCAGCCCTGCATATTTTGTATGGCCCCCTTATCAAACACCCAATTCAAGTCTTGTGGTCTTTACTAATGAGCTGAGGAGTTTAATCAGGTGTGTTAGATGAGGGAGACATACAAAATATGTTGGGCTGGGGGGCCACCAGAAACGTGGTTGGGAATCACTGATCTAGGTTATAAAACTTGACAAAGGTGAGTGGGGTAGACCAACCCACAGCCTCACAAACATTGTGTATAGAAACACCAGATAAAAAGGCCTTAGAAGCCACCATACCTCAAGTTGAGTGGGCCCTGACCCCCAGAGGTGAGGGGAGATCAGAGGGCTTGTGTTTTGGGGGATGAGCTCAAAAATCCACCAAAGCATACTCACTAATGTACTGTGAGAAATTGGGCAGACCAAAGCAGATGAAAAGTTGATCAATTTTTCTCCACAGGGCAATTCTGTGGACGTAGGTGTCCAGCACTCAAACTGGACACACCAAATTAAGCTTCTCCAGGTCTGGCTCCCAAAAGGAAGGAGGACAGAATGCCTGCAGCACTATGGGCCATGGAACAACAGTGGTCACCTTTGGAACATAACCTGGCCTAGGGTGTAAAAATGCTTTCACCATTCCAGGTGCAAAGTCAAGACATGATGAGGCCATGGAAAGGGCCTGAAGGTCATCAAGTCTCTTGAGAGACTAGATGGCTAATAGAAACACTTTAGTTTCAAGAACTTTTCCAGAATCTCCTATTGAAGTTCAAAAGGTGCCTTACTTAGCCCGTCTAGGACCACGGCCAGAATCCAAAGCTGGGACCCTAGTGCTTAGTGCAGGCCTCAGCCTCAAAACACCATGAAGGAAACGTGACCTGACCACAACCACAGTTTCCACAAATGTGGGCGAGGATGAACAATCGAGTCAGAAGGTCCCTCCTGATCACAATCTCCAATGGAAACCCATCAAGAAGGGACACAAGGTCCAGGAACCATACTCGGCAGTGTTGCCAACTGCTTTCAGTTGAAAGTAGCTAAAACTGGTAGCTAAATGTCACTAGATGACATCATAATGGCAAATTCACTGATCTATATAAAGATGAATATAGATCAGTGGGCAAGATAGAAACTTAGATAAGGTTTGTCCAAGAAGTTGCTATATTTGTCCCTAAACTTTTGAAAAAAAGTCTCAAAAGGGGTGGGGAAGTCGCTAAGTCTACAAAATCACTAAATTGGCAACACTGATACTCGGGCCAGTCAGAACAGGGCTACTGTCTAGAGCCCTGCACGGGCCACAAATTTAGGCCCTAGCCCGGCCCTGGCCCAAGACGCTCAGGCCCTAGCCCGACCCGTGTCTGACAGCTTATCAGAATTATCGGCCTGAGCTCGTCTTTTTTTTCCCCCTTCTCCCAAAACAGCTTATACTACTGTTTCGGCTATTAAAATACAGTAGTTCAGTTTTGTATATGAATGTGGTATACACGCGTAGTAAGTCAGATGTTTGTTTACGTCATAGTCCGAGACGAAATTTGGGTGAAAGCAAATGTTACTTTCAAGCCCTGGTCATAACATTATTGATCAGCCAGTAAGTTTATTATGTTTTTGTGAAATTTCAGGCTTGGGTCATGCTGCAGTCATGCAGCTGCAATATTATTCAAAGTTGAGCTCTATGTTAGGATAGGAAGGACTGAGAAAGCAGCAGTTACATCTGGAGTGTGCATGTGCAAAGACATCAGCAGGAAAGAAGTCAGACCAGCTCCATTGAGGGAAATCAGGTTCCTCAAACCAAAGAGGCTAGACAGGCAGCTTCAAGCACCTTTAACATCTGCTAGGAAAAATAGTATCACACCCAGAGGCATGTAATAGTTGACAGCCTAGATAAGCTTCCTATTGCCATAGTGTTTTGACACCATAATGTAGCATGAGAAAGGTGTAACTTGGTGATGCAGAGATGAAAATGCCTACAGTACAGACACAGTTTAATTTTTATCAGTATAATTTGTTAGTTTGAATAGGTCTGCGTTTGTCTTCAGGTTACTTATTTTTAGAAATTACATTTGTTTGTTGTATATTGTACACCTGTGTGTTTAAAGCTCTGATGTGAACATTATGCAGCACAGTAACTGTGTCTTTTTGTTGCTGTATTATCAGTGTTGACAGATGATGACATCCAGGAACTGCAGGTTGTGGACCCCTGTGCTGCAGTGCTGACAAGCCTGGAAAATAGCGACACAGACACCGCATCATCTGACACTGATTCAGAGGAGCATCCTGACTTACCTGAGCCTTTGACTGCTTTATTTGATGTAACACTCCGGGAACTTTCACCACAGGAAATGCAGGTTAAATGTGAGGATACATTTCACAGACTTAAAACTACACTACAACCTCATCAATGTGAGAAACTGGAATCTGTGACACGGCAGCAGTCAAAGTCAAAGGACTGGTTCACCTATAGGGCTGGTCGAATCACAAGCACTAAATTACACCGATCGACCACAACTGACAAGATCAGCAAAACATACCTAAACGACATAATGCAGTATAAAAGAACAGAATTAAATGTCCCATCTGTGCTCTGGGGTAAGAACATGGAGGAAACGGCAAGACAAGCCTACACTGCATACATGTCCCAAAGCCATCCAGATTTCAGCGTCAGCTCATGTGGCTTAGTAGTGAAACCTTCTGAGCCACACCTTGGATCATCACCAGATGGGATAGCAAGATGTACCTGCTGTGGCAAAGGGGTGGTAGAGATCAAGTGTCCCTACAAATACAGCGATAGCCTTCAAGGATGTACAAAAGATGAGCAGTTTTGTCTGGACAAGTCATTCGCATTGAAGCATTCACACACATACTACTATCAATGTCAACTTCACATGTTTGTGTGTGATGTTAAATATTGTGACTTTGTGCTGTGGTCCAAGAAGGAGTTCATTGTGCAACGTATCCTAAGAAATGAAGAGTTTTTGAAGGAGGCTTTGCCAAAAGCACAAGTCTTCTTTATCTCGAGTGTGTTGCCTGAACTACTGACAAGAAGACATGACCCTGTCTTGGTATCACAGAGAGCCTGCAAATACTGTGAAAGGCCAGATTTTGGAAAAATGATCATCTGTTTCAAATGCAGCAACCGCGTTCACTACACCTGTGCACACATAAAAAGGAAGCCAGCAACATGGTTATGTAGGGAATGTCTGAGAGTTGATGTTTGAATGATTAAATTTAGGACTGGGAAATGTTCTGTATTGTGTTATGAATCTGGTCCATATTACCCAGACCTACATTTATTGTTTTCCTTAATTTTTTCCCTACATTCATTCTTTTCCATCATTCTTTCCTACATTCTTCACCCAGACCTACATTTATCCTTTTCCTTACATTTTATGTTGTTGTTATTGATTGCTATGTGTTGACACACTTCTGTTTAAAGTTTTATTTTGTAATGCTATAGTACTTTAATAGTAACTATGTTGCTTGCATACATTGCAATTAAACTACTAATAACAATGAAATTGAAAAGCACTGTGAATTGTTGAGATAATCTTGGGGGAAGTACATTATACACACCAGTGGCAGCCAATGTTGGGAGGTTTATTATAATGCATAGTTTCATGTACAGTAAATACGTTTTACAAATGTAAATCACGTTAAAACTAATACATGGTAATGTGTTACTCATTTGGAAACAACACTCTTACAGAGGTTTGTGAGGGCACCACATACAGTCACAACATCGTCTAGCATGTTAACCTGCGACACTGGAATAACTGTTTGCAAAATCTTAAAGTTTTTCCACCGACCAATAACTCGCTCCACATGGATTCTCACACGAGAAAGTTGTCTAGATGTGTCAACTTCCTGTGCAGAAAGCTGCTTTTTTCCTTTTGTGAAATGAGGGATACGAAGGGTTGCACCATAAGCTGCAAGCTCGTCTCTGATGAGAAATCCCCTGTCGGCTAAAACCTCATCCCTAGGCTCCAAAAGTTCTAAGAAACCTGACTCTTTTGTGATCTGCTTGTCTGAAACCCGTCCACCCCACCCAGGAGATAGAAATGAAATTGCACCAGCTGGAGTGATGCCGATTAAATATTTAATTGTGTTGTTGTGTTTATAATTTGACCATGTCTGGGCCCTAGCAGTCAGATTACTGGGTCTAGCTATGAAAATTTCTGTGCAGTCTATTATGCACCGGCAGTTTTTAAAGTTCCGCTTGAATGTTTTTGGCATATTTTTAAGTATTGCACCCTTACTTGGCCATTTAATGAGTGGCTTAAGGACCAAGGCCATACCAGGGACCCAGCTCCGCAAAATATTTGAAATCGTGGTTTTTGATACTTTAAATCTATATGCCAAGTCAGTATTAGATAGACCCAACCTTAATTTCATCAATATAACCAACAGGTGGTCTTCTAGTGTAAGTTTTTGGATAATTCTTTCTAAGCTGCCTGTTATTTTTGTAACTAGCCATTCAAAGAGCACGGAGGTCAGTCCGGTGAGAAAAAACAATTGTCCAATGTTGCACTTAACAGTTGTGTAGGAAAATGTCGATTTCTGCAGCTCCTCTTTCAGCTTTACATTTTCTGCTTGTAGTGCCTCAAACTTCTGACACAGGTGTACATAGTCCTCCTGAAGCTGACTGTGTCTCCGGTTCAGGTCATCATACTCCCTCTTTGTAACTGGGATGTCGTCTTCAGCTTTAATAAAGAAAAGTGAAAAATTAGCATATGCTGCAAACAATGCAGACAATTTCACAATTGGGGGTTCTCACACATTTTAGCAATGATTTTTCAAAACTTTTCCATGATAGAAGAGAAGATACTTTATTGATCACAGGGCGAGATTTTTCATCTGCATTTGACTCATCCAGGGGCCTGTGTACTCATATACAGATATGCAATTAGAGCAGTATGCCTGGCAGGGGCACACACACCCTGACAATCAATCAGTTAAGATGAAATATATTCATACCTGGACAATGACCCATGTTGCATTCTTGTTTCGGAGTTTCAGAAGGAACACATAGATTTGCTGCCGTTATAGGTCTGTCATCTCTCCTCCTTTTCCTATGGTACCTACAATAAAAACAGCAGAAATGTACAGTTATGCAAGAGAGAAAAACAAACTAAATAGAACAGAGGGGGAAATTAAATATTCTTACCTCTCCAACTTTGCTTCGGGGTTCTGGCTCGGTTTTGTGTACACAAACACAGAAGGCACAAAATCAGGACTACTAGAGTCCAATAGAGTCACCTGCAAATAAAACACACACACGTTTGTTTACTAGCCAAATCTACCGCCAGTTTATCAAACTTTACCTGCATTTGAATATTATTCTACATCGTACAGACAATCACTAATGTAAACGAGGATTACTAGAGTCCAATAATGCTTCATCTGCAAATAACACACACACACAGTTTGTTTACTAGCCAAATCCAAAACCAGCTTATGAAACTAGCTGTATGTGGTCATCAAACTTCAGCTGCGTTGATAAACTACACCGTAGGCTACAGACAATCAATAATGTAAACCATGCTTTCCATTAAACTCAAGAGTACATAGATAAACTTACCTGATATAAAGTGGGCGCTGCAGACGCGAGCATTTTTTATTGTGTCCTCAAGGGAAATGCGCTGTGATGATGGCAGTGATGGTAAAATCATCTGCTCAACTCGAACCCTTCTGAGTTTCAAAAGGTAAAGAAGTAGGCCTATGCTTTATTTTATTTTATTTTTATTATTATTTTTTTTTATTGTTCTTAAAATATCAAGAGAGTTTGCTATTGCAGCAGTTAGAGATGCATCCGTACTGGCAGTCTGGGTCACTAAAGACCCGAATGTTATGATTGGCGAAATATTCATGCAGTTTAAAGTCTTAAAATGTCTTAAATTTTACAACATTAAGCCTTAAATATCAAATAGTCAACAATTTAAATGATGGGTCCAACTGTGTATCTCAGCCATGCCGATTTAGAAATGACATTTTCCCTGTGCTGCTTTTTGTGTAATAAAGTCCTGGTCAGATGGATTAGAGTAACGTAGCTGCCTTAACTGTTCCCTCAATAATGTGTTTAATTACACACTATAATCCTTGCTAAAATTAACATTAGCACTAGACAAAATATTTAGGCTAGTATTGCCTTTTGTGCCTAACTTAACCAAGAAAAAAATATTTGTCCTAAAATATGGAATAAATGTGATAGAAAGCATTAACTTTACCTTTCTCATACATGTTGACACATTGTTACAAAACTAATTTTATGTTTTAAAACAAATTATAAAAACCTATTTGTATTTCTTGAAAATTGTAGCTTCAATTAATGTTTTACAAGATAGAACCTTATAATTCCAAGCAGAAAATTACTTTTTAGAATTAGAAGGTTCTATCTGCATTTGACCTGTTCCAAAAATCCTCATTTAAAAATCTGAGAGGATTTTGATATTGTACATTTAGAATACATTTAAAGGTCTCTGTCATTTTTCATACTAGGAAAGAGACTTGTTCCCCATATCATTTTTGCTATATGTAATGCAAAAACTTTGAAGCTCAATATCTCAAAACCACTCAGAATGCAGATAGAACCTTATAATTCCAAGGTGATGAGTTTGTGGTGTGGAAAATTGTGCACTGATGGTTTTAATTTTATTAATGAAGAACATGGCAAAGTCATCAGCTGTTAAAGAAAAGAAAGAAAGTTGTGATGTATTGTCAAGTATGGTGACCCATACTCGAAATTGGTGCTCTGCGTTTAACCCATCCAAGTGCACGCGCGCACACGCGGAGCAGCCATTGCTCCAGCGCCCGGGGAGCAATTAGGGGTTCAGTGCCTTGCTCAAGGGCACCTCAGTTATGGTATTGAAGGTGGTGAGAGTGCTGCTCATTCACAATCCCCACCTTCAATTCCCGCCGGTGCGAGAATCAAACCAGCGACCTTCAGGTTACAAGCCCAACTCTCTAACCATTAGGCCACAACTGCCCCTTACATGACTGATGAAGGACTTGTTGATGAAGGAGGGGGAGGAGGAGGACAAAAAAGGGAGGAAAAAGTTTTAAAGAGCATACAAGAGTTAGACGAATTTTTAATTTTGTTATGATAATCTGCCCTTTTAGCAGTGGAGACATTAGCAGAGAAGGAAGAGAGGACTGATACACATTAAGGTCATTAGGATATTTTTGATTTGCGCCATACCCTTTCAGAAGCCCTGAGCTTAGAGCGATGTTCTCGAAGAACATCAGACAGCCTAGGGACAGAAGGGGTGGTACGGGCTGGCCTGAAAGACAAGGGGCAGACAGTGTCTAAGCAAGATGTAAGAGTGGAGCAAAAAGTATCAGTAGCACTGTTAGCATCAAGAGATGATCCTGTTTAGGGGAGAAAGCGAAGATGAAACCATAGCAGATAGCTGAGAGGGTGAGAGTTAGTGTAGGTTATGTCGAAAGATGACATGTGGAGGGGTATTTGTTGTGTCAGGAACCATGTTGAGGTTAAGAGTGAGGAGGAAGTCATCCAAGGTGTGCAGTGGAGTAACCAGCATAATATGATCAGTGGAGCAGTGTCGTATGTAAATAAGGTCCAGTTGGTTGCCTGATTTGTGAGTAGCTGTAGTTAACACTCTCTTGAGATCAAAAGAGGCAAGCAGAGTGTGGAAGTCTGCAGCCTGAGGTTTATCTAGGTGGATATTGAAGTCTCCAAGCATAATTAGGGGAGTACCATTCTCAAGAAAGTTTGAGAGCAGCACATCTAATTCATCCAAGAAGTTACCTTGTGGTCCTGGGTCGATAAACAACTACAAAATGGATTCTAAAAGGGTGGGTAATAATGACTAAATGTGATTCAAAGGAGCTTTTAATACCCAGAGAAGGCAAAAGAATACATTTCCAATCATTAGAGATAAGCAGACCAGTACCTCCACCACTTCCAGTCAGATGGTTAGTGTGGGAAAATGAGAAATTATTGGAGAGTGCTGCAGGAGTAGCAGTGTCCTCTGGTTTGATCCAGGTCTCTGTCAGGGCCATGAGGTTTAGCCTTGAATGACTAGTAATAGATGTAATGAAATCTGCTTTGTTTACTGCAGACTGACAATTCCAGAGACCAATAGAAAAAGAAAGTAGTGTATTAGCAGACATAGGCAAAGTGCGCAGGTTGTTAGGATTGCGCTGCCTATAGTGTGTGATGCGTGGTTTGCGAGTGGTAGTAATAGTAGGGATATGGAAACACATAGTAAGAGTTGATCATAAAAACTGAAACAGAAGTGAAGCAATTTGTAGAAAAGATGATGAATCAAAAGCGATACTTATGTCGCTTGCTGGTGTCCCTACACAGTCGAGTCGCACGATATCGAGTCGATGGTCTTTACACTCTTCGGTCTTCACATGAGGGCTGCCGCAGTATACTAACCTTTTTTATACCCGTTTGACAAAACTGAAATTGAATTCATCTAGACACACTTTACTGTTTATTACAGCAAACGACCAAGCAAGCGCATGACACTGTCAAGGTATGTGATACAGTACGAGACCAAACGCGACTTCCGCACGTCTCACAATAAACAAAACAAGCGTTTCTAGCAATGACAACTGTGTTAAACACTAATGAGACAAGAAATAAATACACTAATGATCTCTCTCTCTCTCTCTCTGTATGTATGTAAAGATTATAAGATTAGATATTTGTATTGAGAATAATATATAACATAAAATATAATTTAACTTAATGCAGTTGACTGATTTATTTATTTGCTTAATTTTGAAATATGTTTCATTCTGTTTTGACTTGCCATTTCAAAGATTAAATTTAAACAATACTACACTTAATTAAAATTTCTGTAATATGTTTATTGCAATATTTTATTCCATCATTGCCACACATGGCCCAGCTCTGGCTGAAAGGGTACATGCCATTGCCGACAGGAGGGCAGCAGTGCCAGCTTGAGGCCACATTTGGGCCAAGATCGCTTGCTATGTGGGAAGGACCACAATGTTCATGATGAAACATCACGTTTAGGGCCAACCTATACATTGTGCGCTGAAAGTGAACACTCGATGCTGATTGGCTAATTTTTTTTTTACCAACGGAGGCATGAGAGCTCAGCGCTCCCTCGGCCTCCCCCTCCCCCTCCCCTTCTCTATCACTTAGCGGCTGTAATTACATCAGCAGATTCGCCACATTCGCGTTTCGCGATAGAAAAGTGGCGCTTTCCAACTTCAGTAGCATGTTATGATATTACAACTGTGAAATTACGAACAAAAAAATACACATTTTGAGACATGAACTGAAATGAATTGTGAATTTTATTAACATTAAATCGTCCTCCTCCTACCATTTTCACCTCAAAAAGTTTGGGGAGGCTGTGCCTCCCTTGCTTCCCCTGACAAGCCGCCACTGATTTTGACTAGAAACAAGACAAAAAATACTAAATAAGATAAGCCATTTTTTTGCAGTGTATTTAATTAGGCTGCTGTCCCTTTAAGAACGAATGAATGTAATATACTGACACATATCCAGTTTTCACCCACCTGTTTACATTGACTTAAGCCATAACACACACTGTATTTACGTGAGATACTCCACACGATGGATATTTTGACAGCTATGTGTTATTTGACAATTAAGGCACAAGGAGAACTGATCGCAGAACTGGGATCACCAAGAGAGCGCTTCTGTGTGTCATTCAGTATGATTCCGCCTGTCCTGCCTTCACTAACTGCAAGTTAATCGATAACGAATTGCGATTGGATGGTAATTTTGTTCTACAACAAGCTTAGTTACCTTTTATTAGGCTGTTCTCACTTGACAGAACACTTCTACTCAGGGGCGTACTGGGACAAAATTTCAGGCTAGGAAATCTCACACTCATTCTGAAACACGGACAACCCTATTATTTGTATGACCACTGACAAAAGGGGGCATTGCCCCCTCAGTTTTCTTAACAAACTTATTCCTTAATTGGAGGAGCATGGGTCCTCTGCAGAGTGCATAAAGTTAAGTTTCTATTTGCACAGATCAATCAGCGTCTGACTTGAAGCAGTGTAAGCAGCTAGCCTAAAAACGAGGCTTTACAAAAAATAACTAATCGAAACTGCATTGTGTGTTTACAAGGCTAACTGAAATAATCTAAAAATATAAAGAAAATATCTTTGTTTCGTTTTTGTCAATTTATTTTATACGCAACAGGGCTATGCATATCCGTTTCCCAATGAAATCTAAATGCATAATCACACCAAAAGATGATTGGACAGGAAGCGGAAAAAGTTGATATCTTTTGGATGCATAATTTATATTGGCTGCCTGTCTCTGTACTGCGTGCATCTCATTTAGCGCTGTCAGCTGTCATTAAGCACTCATTTAGTGTGTCAGCGGTGAGTTGTGTGAATCTCAAAATAAAAATGAATGTAAAATGCATTAAGTTTGATTCATGGTAACAGGAAAAATGTTAAATATGTATGTGTAATAAAACCATAATCTTCTGTCGACTTTGTGAGCTACCTTTTTGCCATAGGCATTGGTGAACAGGCACGTGAACAACAGACAACCTGTAAAATTTCAATTAGTGTATATGGGCGACACACGTATTCGCGCTATTATCAGTTATGATATGAGTGATACTTCACACGCAGCGTAGCTCAAACTGAATATCAAAATTTGAGAATGGACAAAAGAAAATATCTACATCGTGTTTCGACCGTGAAGAAGAATGCTGAAAGTGAGGGTAAGCCCGAAGAACATGACAGCCATCAAAATATAGCTGTTTTTTTTGACGAGCCCCCACACTCAGAGCCAGCTGCCAGCACAAGCACAAGTCAGCTACAGGCCCAGTCCCAGTCTGAGCCCCAACCTCCTCCACTGGTGCCTGATGTCCTCGGAATAGAGAGCCCAGTTCAGGTCTACTTGCAAACATACCCAGGTCAAATGTTTAGTGGCAAAAAAACGTTCATTCTGCAGTAGCTGGTTTAAAGGAAGGGAATGGCTGGAATATTCACAATCATAAGATGCAGCCTTTTGTTTTCCATGTAGAAAGTTTAGTGCTGGGGCTAATGCTGACAAAGCCTTTACACTAACTATTCTAACTGGAGACATGTATTGGATTCCTCAAAGGGATTGTCCAGGCACGCGTCTGCAAAAGAACACATAAAATGCATGGCTCTGTGGAAGGAAAAGGAATCACGCAGCGCAGCAGGAAAAGAGGTGTCAACTCTTATTAATTTAGGACAGTTAGACAGAAATCGCAAGTATTTTTCTGCAATTGTTGACATAATTGAATTTCTTGTTTCAAATGCGCTTTCTCTTAGAAGTTCATTGGATGCTTTTGACACAATGGGAGAGGGGGGCAGTGGACTTTTTTTGTCCATGATGGATTACATTACACTCTTTGAAAATGAGTGAATTTGCTAAAGTGTTTAGCATTATACCTGCCAATGCCAGATACACATCACATGACATTCAAAATGAAATAATTGGAATTATGAGTGAGTTTGTAACTGAAGAAATTGTGAAAGAAGTGTACCACCAAATTCGTGGTACACACTGAAGGTGGATGGGACTCAAGATGCCACAGGCTGTGAAAACATTTCCATCGTCATTCGCTACCTCAACGAAAGTAACGAAGTTCACGAGCGGCTGCTGTCTATGGCGACAAGAAGATACTTGGATGCATTTTCGTTAAGTAATCCTGTCTTTGCAAAGATAACAGATGCTGGTCTGAGACCTGAAAAAATTCTAAGTCAGTGTTACGATAGGGCCAGCGTGATGTCGGGGAAGAATGGGGGTTTGCAAAAATTCTGCAGTAGAAACTGAACAGAGAAGTGCCATATATTCACTACTTTAATCATCAATTACATCTGGTGGTGGTGTCCTCGGAGAATGCACTGGAACATTTTTTCAATATGTGTGACAACCTGTATAAATTTGTGAAGAAACCAACAGTGGCAGCCCAGTACAATGGCAAGATGTTGAAAAGACCTCTGGATCAAAGGTGGACAGGTCACCTAGCAACAGCGTCTGTCATCGTAAGATGCTATGACAACATTGTGGATTTTTTTGTCTGACATGGGTCTGCGACGCGCAAGCAAAAGGTACAGCATTGACGTAAAGCTGGAGGCTGCGGGCCTGGTGAAGCTGGTTTCTGAAGCAGATTTCCAGTTCATTGCTTTAATGGTACATAAGATCCTCCTTCTCCTTGACTATGCAAACAAGATACTTCAGGCCGAAGTCACTGATCTCTATACCGGCCTAAAACTTGTACATAATGTGTGTGAGCATGTTCACAATCTCAGATTTGACACAGAGTTTGAAGCGCTATGGGCACAATGCAATGATGGACAAGAAGAGATTTCTTCCAAACTATGAAAATACCCGAGTACAAGTCTCGAGCATTTTGAAGTTGAATGTTCTGTTGGACAGAGCGACGAAGCTGACAAAAGAAAATGCAAAAGACTTTTCTTCAGTACTTTGGATAAAGTCATTATGGTTCAATGGCAACACTCATATAGTCAAAGCACTGTGTGCGCTCGACCCTGGAAGCAATGACTTTCTGGACAGTACAACAGTTAAACCACTTCTGGACTCAACCAAATCAGAACTAGTGGATGCTGAATATACTGTTGCTCATCAGTTTTTACGGACCGAAATTGATGTTCTGCAACAATTTTATGGGGCTTTAACTGCAATGCCATCAGTTTACACTGCGCTGAGACACGGAATAACGTTTTGGGGCATCCACGGCCACCTGTGAGAACTCTTTTTCCACCCTCACTAATGTGTTCACTCAGCACAGACGGAGCATGTCACACCAGAGGAAAACCCAAATCATTCAACTGGCATTTGAAAATGATCTGACCACAAAATTTCGACAAAAAGAATGGCCTGACAAATTAATGAGAATATTCAATGCCAAATCAAGAAGACTGCAGGTTTTCTAAAAAGGTAAGCCTATGTATTAAAATATTTTTTAAATTAAAATTTAAAGTTAAAATTGTATTAGTTTTGTCTCTTTCGTTAGTTGTGCAGCATACATATGCATAGTGTTTTAGGAAGCACTGCATTCAAAAAACTGTCTCAAAGCAAATGTTCATTTTAGTTTAAAGTTAAGCCCCCTTAAATATGTAACGTGCCCCCTTAGTCATTTCCTTCTGCAGCCGGGCCTGCTGGGCCTGTGGAAAATAATTAAAGTTTCTCTCTTGAACTGCACCAATTCAGTTCCCTTTCCCTTTTCTTCATTTTCTCCAACATCTCTGTCTCTCCCTTTTTTCTGTCACTTCTTTACCAGCAGGTCTACTGTTATTAACAGAACTGTGTCCACCTTGTAGCAAAACAACCACCTCATTGCACTTTGTTTGCACATAGGCCTAATGTTGTTATTTCTCTTAAAATGACTTAAATACCCAAGATTTAACAATTCATACAAAAACATTAATGCAAATTTTCTAAAATGCCTAAATGCCAAAATTATTACATTGAAAATCCTTATACTGATTATTACATTTGTTACAGGTCTGCAAAGGAACAGGCGTCTTTTGTAGAAGAGTTTTATTAATCAAAATATAAATTAATCAAGTGTAACCAATGTGAATATAGCCATTTATGTATCAAGGTATTCTACTATTATAAAATTGTATTTGCCTGCGTGTGTAGAGGCCTGCAGAAGAATGGAATGTGCAGACGTATGGTTTAAGGTAAAGCTGCACATCCTGTTTTGACATGATAGGGTCTCTTCCTTTAACGTAACATAAATTGAGGCCTATTGTCTGCTCCAGGAAACAGATGGAGACATAGCAAAAAAAGGTAAACAATAACGATATAGGAAATGTATTGAACGCCTTAGGGAAAAAAACTGTATATAAGAGGGTGCAAACCCAGATTTGAGAGATTCCCTGCAGGGTCTCTCGGCTTCATTGTCTCTGATAATAAAGTCTCTCTTCTGGCATCAAAACCCCAAGACTTTGAGAGTGATTCCTCAC